>JABCKW010000327.1:0-79353 GCA_014824385.1 Fusarium cyanostomum | reverse complement strand
AAAATTTGCTAATCTTAAAGCTTAGTCCCCTATTTATAAAATAACGCTTTATTACGGCCTATAAAATAGCTTTAGAGAAAGCTATAACTAAGAAGAATATTTAATACGGTTTTTTAGGCGCTAGAATTTAGCTAGTTAATATTAAAAAGCTACTATTATAAGTAGTTACTACTGGGGAGGAATCTTAACTAGAATTACTACTAAGAATACTAAAACGCCGGCACATACAAAAGGATTCTATTATTAATACACTAAGAAATAAGGCCGAGCTTTAGGTATAACTTTTTTCCCTCTGTAATAACCCTAAGACCTTTAAATAGAGGGTTAATCTAATCTCTAAAAGGGCTAGAAATAGGTACGAGAGTCTTTAGGCTAAAGTGGCTACTTTAAAGGCTAAATACAAGTATAAGAAGGCATTACGGGAATCTTAAAAGCGTATAAAAAAGAAGGTAGTTAATTATAACCCCATAGGGAGATTTCTAACAATAGAAGAGATTAAAGGGTAGAAAGAAAAGAGGAAGTAGCGCAAGAGGTAACAACAGGTAATAATATAACCCAACCTAGGGCAGACTGCAGAAGAAATTAGCAATTATATTATAAATAGCGTAATAAGTTAAATCTAGGAATAGCTAGCTAATTTACGTTATTTTAATAGAGAAATGTAACCTTTTTGTTAAGACCCTAAATTACCATTTTGCGTGGAAGGGGGGGGTGCGTGGAAGGGGGGTACCCCACGTTATACGTTTCTTTAGAACGTCTAAATAGACCTACAGTTATTATTTTCATTATTATCCCATTGATCTCTCCATGTCACCCAAGAGACACAGATATCTACTGCTCTGGTTTGAAAACACCTGAAAAGACAATGCCACATCCTACCTGGGGTTTCTTGGACGCAGTGCTGAATTACCGCATCAGGCAACTTTATATGATTGGCCAACAGTCAAGGATGACGATAAGCATGTAGAATTCCAGGTCCACACCCAAGCAAGGCACCATGTCTTAGACCGCAGCTGGATGACGACAAAGGGTCCCTGGTCACGCTGATGTCGTATGGCGTGGAAAGGAGCTCTCTACCCAGTATTTAATGGCCCTTTCCGCGCTTTCTAGGTATAATAGCTCACACCTAGCACCTGCATTTGATCCTGCAGTCACCCGGTACTTGCAAGACAGACGTCTTGGAGTAGTTGCATTTGCGCTACTTGTCACAGGAGAAGGGCGAGTAGACACTTCTGGTCTCCCTTCCAACATAAGTTACAGAACGTTGACGTCCGTCAAGTAACACGATGATTCACATAGACGACCGAGCGGTTCCTCGAGGATCACTAGTCCTCGTCACTGGAGCAAACGGCCTCCTAGGCTCTCATATTGCCAATCAATTCCTCGAACAAGGCTACAGGGTCCGAGGAACTGTACGCAATCTGGAAAAGAGTGCATGGCTTGTCAGTGTTTTTGAAGATAAATACGGAGGCGGGAGTTTCGAGCTCGTCAAGCTGCCAGACATGACCAATGCAAAAGCTTTCGATGAAGTGGTCAAAGGTATGTGACGATGGTGGTGCTACCAATTTGGCGCAACGACTGAGGTCAATAGGCGTTTCCATCTTCGTCCACACAGCCTCCGACATGTCTCTTGACCCAGATCCGAACAAGGTCATACCAATCGTTGTCTCTGGCGCTCTCAACGCCTTGAAAGCAGCGTACAGCGAGCCACATGTGCAACGGTTCGTCTTTACTTCTTCATCAGCCGCAGCGTACTCTCCCATCGATAAGCCCGGTATCATCGTAACCGAAGATACTTGGAATGAGGATGCCGTCAAGGAAGCCTGGGAGGAGCCACCATACAAGCCGGAAAGGGGGATGACAGTATATGCCGCGAGCAAGACCCAAGCAGAACAGGAAGTATGGAGGTTTCACAAAGAACACCGCCATGAGAGGCCTCACTTGGTACTCAACACCAGTGAGTCACGGACATCAAAGTCTCACCTTCAAGCTGCTAACCCAGAACGAGTTGTCCCTTCCATCAACCTCGGCAAACCTCTCGATCCACTTAATCAAGGATATCCCAGTACCTCTGGTTTCATTCCATTGCTATTAAAGGGAGAAACATTTCCTATGCATCCTTTCTTTCCTCGACGTACATATCACTCCCCAAGGACAACACAGCAATGTAACTGACATGTCCGCAGAGTATTATGTTCATGTTCAAGATACTGCTCGGCTTCATGTGGCAGCGGCTATTTTATCTCACGTGGAGAATCAACGAATCTTTGCGTATGCCGGACGATTCAGCTGGGATAACGTTTTGGCCATCTTGCACAAAATTGGGCATAAACACCTCCCAGAAAGCTTTTCAGGTGCGGAAGACCCGAACGAGATCCGTCCTCGTGATAAGGCAGAGAATTTGCTCCGGACTTTGGGGCACCCAGGGTGGACAGGTTTGGAGCAGTCGGTCGCAGAGAACGCCCAAGATCTCTAGCTTCTTACATAATGAGCCTGAGCCCTTGCTGTTTGGTGGGTTTTAGACTCGAGTTATTAATCCTTAGTCTGGCGTCTAGTATTAGCAGCATTGTCCCCATTGGTAACTTTCATGGTCACGTTGTGTTAAATAAGAGCGTTTCATACTGTTCCCACGAACGGTGACTCAAGCAGAGGCGTGAGAAGTGCACGAAGGCGTGTTGGTCGAGCCACAGGTGCCCGGTCGGAGCTACAGGTGCTGTTGGTTGGGTCGGAAGTGACGACAGGCATGAAGTACTTCACAGCCCAGGTGGACGCCTCGTCGAGAGTGGGCAAGACGACATCTGCAGGCCGGCCAGAGACGCCTGGTGAGTTGGCAGCACGACCAGCAACAGATCTATCCGCGCACAGTTGGGTCCTTACACTAGCTCCCCGCTCACCTGGTTCTTATTTTAGAGCCGCAGCAACTCTGGCCGTGAGGGACTGGATCAAGGTCCCCGGCTCAGGCTGAAACAGCAAGCGCTCAGTCCCAAGGAAGGGATGGGATATTCTCGGTGTTGGCTTTGGGGTTGTGTATGGACTGTTATTAATGCCCCCATCCCAGCCTACACAACTGGCGTACTTGGCCTGTCAACCAGAAGCGCCAAGTCAATATGAAACCGTATTCACTCGATCAACATGTAGATGTCGTCATGCCTAAGGACAGATGTTTAGACGTCAAGTCCGGTCCCTACCTCGGATCCGCGGGCTGCGTGTTGTACAGCAGCAAAACACGAGGTCAGAGTCATGTAATGTAGGACATCCGCCAATCGAAGAAGAGACTCGCATGTTGTTTCCCCTACAATTTCTATTTATTCTCCTTCTGGCGGGAGACGTGTCGAGTGGGTCTGAGCCTGAAGGATGAAACATTCCACTTCTGGGCTGTGCGTCAATGCTTGGGGCATAGGCTATAACCAACACGTTAGCTGAACTGCTACCGCCATTCTAGGATACGGCGATGCCTTCATTGTGGCTCGAGCTGTTGGTTGTGGGCTTGAGTGAGCTGGCAGGCGCAGTTTGGTCATGCATCGGAAGAAGCAGCAGATTGGGTGATTATACTCCAGCTGGAAGTGCTGGCAGTGGAAGGGTCAGAGAGCGTGAGCAAAGAGCCCGAAGTAACAGGCTGAAAGGGAATCGAGCAAATATATAAATAAAGAGGTGACATATTCTTGCACTCTGGACCCAGATCATCATCACTATCTTCAACCGCCATCATCAGACATTACAACCACCACCGACAAGGCCAGTCCAAAACCTCCCTATTGTCTCCCAACTTCTACTGTAGCTCCCATACATTGCAGACGTCATGAAGACTAGCGCTATCATCGTCATCGTCTCGGCCGCTATGGCGTTTGCCTCGGTGAGTACACCGGAAGACAGCCTTGCTTCTGGGACGTATGCCGGATCATTAACAGATGTAAGGCTATTCCCAAGACAACCAAGGTTGTCAGTGCTCCCATTGAGGGCTATGAAGTTACGCCAATGAAGTGGACTGGCAAAGTCGACAAGCGCGGCGAGAACGTGACTTTTGAAGGCACACTCGAGGTAAACAGATGTCTTCCCAGGCTGCAGTCAATGGAGGACTAAGCATTTTGATAGGAAATCACGACAAAAGCCAGAGAGATCAACCCAAAATTCGGAAACTCTACCAAGCACGAGAAGCGCGGGGTTAGTAGGGCCTTTCGAATCTTTCCGTTTCCCTGCTAACGCATGAATATTTCAGTTCGGCAAGCTAAACTGTGGTTGGGGCGGCAGCGGAAGAGCCGGTGTGACTGCTATCGCAGAAGGCATCAGCTACCTCGAAGGCATTGATGGATACTGCGGCCTGGATGACGGCCCCGGCAAGTGTGCGCGGGTTAGTTGCTTTTGGGACTCAGCCATCTGGCTCTGCAACGACAACGACAAGCCTCTCCGCGTCCCCTGCAAGGATCTGGCCCCCTTTGCCAACAAGATTCGCGACGAATGCTTGACAAGTGGTTGGTCAGCGCCATACACCCAAGGTACGACGCCCAGTGGCTTGATCAGACATTAGAGTTAACAATATGTCTAGGTCAGCTTTTCAGCAATGAGGGGAACTGGAATGTTATCGTGGGCGAGGATTCTTGCTAAGTAAAGGGTTCTGTTTGCTATTTTTGCATTACGCGACGAGACAAGAGTCAGATGAGTGCCGGCACTCGAAAGCAGATTGACGATTTGAACGATATAAGTTATTCCTTCCAGCTTCCATCTATCATCTGCCAAGTGTTCCATGATTCCCTTGGTGAAATATGGGGTTGTTGGGTAGTCATAGCCCACTATGAGCAGCCTCTAACTATACCGAAGGATGGATTCCTGACAGGGGTTGTTATGCTTGAAGAGGATGGCGCAGCCAAGATGTGAGGGGATAACCCTTGTAAGCCCAGATCCTTTAATCACACATGCTGTAATTTACAGAGACCATGTCCTGCTCTAAAATAAGGCTGAGAGCCAACTTGGGGTCTGTGGGCTTTCTACCTTTCATCTCACTCAGCAATCGAGTCTCGCCCACTGCAAATACTTCTCATCCATGGATCCATTCGAAGCGCATCAGCGCGCAAGTATCCGTCGACGTATGAGAAAAGAGTACCTCTGGAACAAACTGAAGAAGCAGTTTCCTTTCCTAACAACGACACATGGGCGTTTCTACAAATATCTGGCCTGGTTTCTTCTGCTCCAAGGCTTCGAATACAAAGCAGGTCCCACATTGCAGTTTATCACGGTTGGCGCAATGATATTCTCGCCACTGTGCTCTGGGTCGCTCAGCTGGCGAGCAGCAGGTCTCAAAGGAACCGCATTATGCCTCTTCGCGACTCTGGTTACTATCCGACGCCTCACCTCAATCTGTACGATATCATGCCTGGCCATCAGCAAGCTACAAATCCCAGTCCATCAATACTTGACATTCAAGGGCACTGACCTCGAAAACCTGGGGTTGTTGGAGTGGGAATTCCCACCCTTGGTCGCGTTTGCTCTGGCTACTGCCATTCCACCAGCATTGACGTTTCTTTGGCCTTACAGACACATCGTTGCACTGGTTTCTGCAGTATCCATAGCTGTGTCGCCTCTCTCTTTCACTACGGAACCAAAGCACGTCAATCAATCCCGGTGGACCTACAAGCGCCTCTCATTTATGGCCCGCTATATGAATGCCTTCTTTTCGTTCGTCCCTTACCGAGTCGTCTCCGCCGCCCAAGGATGTATGCGTCTCATCGAATCCTGGGAGACCAAACGCGCCAAGGTTCCAACGTCGGCATTGCCTCAGTACAAGTATGCCCGGCTTGACACGCGCCAACGGGAAATCCGCATCCTCAGACTGCGCAGACGGACTTGGCTTGCAGAGCTCCGCTGCGACTTTATACAAGTGCCTGTCGAGGATGCGCCAGCGTACGAGGCAGTTTCGTATACCTGGGGAGGGGAACAGATGACTGAGAGCATCATTGTCGATGGCTGTCGGCTCCCTGTTACGCCTACCGTCTCCAAGTGGCTGTGGTATCGGCGATCCTTCTTCTCCGAGGCATACCTTTGGATCGACGCTGTCTGCATTAACCAAGGCGATAGGGGTGAGAAGGGCAGCCAGGTACCTATAATGGGGCACATCTATGCCAAAGCCTCTCGCACAGTTGTGTGGCTTGCCCACCCGACGGAGGCGGATGAATCTTACACTGCTGGAAAGATCATCACCACTTTGTCATCTTCCCTTCAACTTTCGGGCGCCTCTGTCTCGGGGGCTTCTGATAACCAATCTCAGGTTGTCGTCTCCACGGGCGCGAAACTAACGCCGGTATTGAAGCTGCTGGCCAGAAAATACTTTCACCGCGAATGGATTGTTCAGCAATGTCGTCGTGTTTTATGGCAACGTGGTGATGGATTGGGATATTATTGTGCAAGCTGCCACGGTGCTTCGCAAGTCTCCCTTCGTGGACGCTGGGTTGTCAGCGTTCAAGACCAAGCGCAGTATTGGTTCGCTGGACGTGGCAAGACACATAGCAAATATCACTGATATCGCGGCCACGAGGAACCTATGCCAGGCTGGCCAAGGAATGCCTATGGTAGATGCTATACTTCAACTGCAGGACTTTGAAGCTACTGTTCCCCACGACAACATTTTCGGTTTTCTGGGTATGGTGTCCTACTTGCCCCATTCCTTCTTCCATCGACCTGAATATGACGAGCCTGTGGAGCGACTCTATGCGAGGACAGCAAGATATTTATTACGAAAGCGGGAGAGGGTGTCAATACTACAACTTGCCGGGTGCGGCTATTCCAGGAATCTCCGTGGTTTGCCATCCTGGGTACCCGACTTTAGCCAAAGCTTTTTGGGACGGCGTGTTGTGCCATTCAGCATGCAGGATAAGCCATTCCAGACCACTACGAATTTGGATAAATCTGACTGGAACATATTGAAAGTCGGCTACCGAGTATTCGACAAGATCAGAGTTGTCCAGACCCGCACTCTACAGAAACCAGATACATCAAAATCCTGTCGAGAAGGTAACCCCTTTGCTTTCAAACACTATTACGGCTTCTTTTTGGAATGGTACAACGAAGCACAGAAAATGGCGCGGTCCGATTTGTTCACGCAGGACCTTTATCCAGGAGACCTGGACAAGGATCTGGCCCAAGCACTAGGCTACAACACTCCGGGACTGTTATATCCAGAAGACAACAAGGAACTGAGCAAAGCAAGATACGAAAGGGCTTTATTGGTGATGAAAGTTCTGGCCCAGGTCTTGCGAGAGAATCCGGACACCGATGTCGGTGACTTAGATGACGAGGATTTGGGGGCATTGGGGACTACTTCCGAGGTTTGGGTCGAATCGTTGAATCCAGATCTCAGTCTCTTAGTTTCCTGTTTCGTAAAATATGTTGGGGGCAACAAGTTTTGTGTCATGGAGTCTGGACGCATGGGCGTGGTGCCTCCTGGGTCAAGCTCTGGAGATCTCGTGTCTTTTATACAAGAGGAGAAGGTCCCCTATATATTGCGACATACAGACAAGGGAGGGTTCTTGGAGCTAATGGGGAGCTGTTACGTACATAGGGTTCCCGATAAACCTCTAGATGATACAGACGATGGGTGGGAGGAGGTGAACCTTGCCTAGAGCCACTGGAATCTCATAGGGATTACAGTCTGGCCTAAATTATAGTCAAGCATTTTGACCTTTTTGTTCTTGCTCCCATACTGGGGCTTTAAAGAATTTGCAGTCACTCTTATTACACTATATATCAGATGCTTGTGGCCACAGAAACATCAGCACTCTGCGTCTCGATCAGTAGGCAATTCGGCTTTAAATAATAACAGGAGATCACAGACTGGCCACATATGATGCCACAACGTAAAGTACCCTATGAGCACTCTACACAGCCCGATAAAATTGAAAGCATTGCATCCGGTGTGAAGACTTCGAGCTATGAACAAAAGTAGGTTGATCAAGTAATGAGGGTTTGAAGGTCATCTACATTCAGAGCATTCTGACACACCAATTTACACCTGAGTATGATGCTATTCCAGGCTTTGGTGACTGCAACATATTTCTGTGGCTAACTAAACTTTTTATGAATTGGCTAGCTGACCAACGGATATCTGCTTTTGAGGCCTCCAACGTGCATTGTGGCGGACGCGGGAGGCCGACCAAGATCCCGTTGAGAGGGGCTAGAGCAAACAAATGGGAGTTATAAAGGGACTGTCATCTTCTCCCCAGAAACCCCAGGTTTCATTCTTCAACGCTCTCTATGATCGTTCGCCACTCCATAAAATGAGGAAGTCTCTCTTTGAACTTGACCCTCGGGGTGATACGCGGCTGATTCTGTGCTATCCTAATGCACACAAGCTCCAGACGCCCAAAGATGATAAAAAAGCTCAGGGAGCCTTGGATTCCAAGCCGCCGATTGCTTTCGCATCTATATCAACGGAATATCGTCCGACTAGACGCGAACATAAAGGAAGCACGCAAAACCCCCATCTTTTCCCCTCGAGCCGCCTGAAGCTTCTGGACCCGTATACAGAGAATGGTGATCCCGCAAAGGCCGAATTTCGAGTTTCCTCCAGGCACTTGAGCCTAGCCTCGCCAGTGTTCCAGGCAATGCTGGAAGGGCAGTACAAAGAATCACAGCCAAATGAAGAAGGTCTTTTCGAAATCCAAGCCTCTGAATGGGATGCCGAAGCCCTTCTCATCTTACTCGACATCATCCATGGCCATCACGTCGATGTGCCCAAGATGGTAAGCCTGCAGGCCCTAGTCCAAGTCGCAATTATCGTCGATTATTACAAATTGCATGAAATTGTGGCCATTTTTGTCGACAGATGGGTCAACCTTCTTGGCGGAAATACTGCTGTCTCGTTTGGCCAGGCCGAAATGAACTGGCTATTCATTTCCTGGGTGTTCCGCAACAGTGGTATATTCACCAGTACAACCAGGTTGGCTATGACCAAGGCCAAATGCAGTGTTGAGACAAACCTGCCTGTGCCAGATCAAATCCTATGTATGTTTGTTCTCGTTCCCCACAAGATAGGGTAGAAACTTATTCAGTCGCAGGCAAGATTAATACCACACGGCAGGAGATCATCGGTCAACTTTTCACGCATCTGTATGATCTACAGGAGGGGCTCTCGTCAGGCGGTGTAGTAGGCTGCAAACCAGCGTGCACAATTTTACTCCTAGGGTCTCTAATGATGCAGATGCGAAAGAAGGGCCTTCCAGCCATCAAGCCGGAAATGCCTTTCGAGGGGTATAGTGCGGATCATCTGAGCGGGATAATGAAAGGCTTCGACATTAATCCTTATCAAGGCTATCAGCGCTGTTGTAGCGTTACATTACGGGGTAAACTAACACCAGAGGTGGACAGACTGTTGAAAACAGTTACAGCTCTCAGTCTGGAAGACTTCAAGGAGCATAGTCTGTGATGGACTCGTCACGACGGCCCTCTGGTCCAGACAAGCAGCCACACCTATGACGTGCATAAATAGCATGTCTGAGGGCGTTGAAAGACGTGAGAAAACAGTCTATAGGAAATATTGCGAAATTGCGCGTCACTTGGCTACTTATGGCTCTTGTTCACTCGATCTTCGCTTGTATAATTGACATCAATCTAGAATCGACCCTTGTTGCATGTTCGATTCATGCATTTCCGCATGGGAACTCTGGCCAGCAGTGTGATGTGATTGATATTCATCGCGCATTGGACTTTGTCTTGGATGAGCACAAGAGATTCTCCGGTCAAGCTCATTAGTCTACCTTGTCAATAGCCTTACGAGTCCTAACGAAAGATTCCAGGCTTTATTATTAGGGGGCATATAAGAATCCAGTCTGATATCACTGTATAACTGGTGCGGGGATACCTTATCTTATTCTGATCGAGTTTTCACGTTGTCCCCGCAACAGCCAAATAGCCAACGTGGACCACCATCACTCGCTCGTCTCGTGGCAGAAAAACCCAGTGGTCCATGCTTTTTTCGTGGCGTCATTGTACCAGACGCGTTCCTCTTCATCTTTGCATCTTCGCTTGCTCCTCCATCAGGCTCGTGTCCCATCAGCCTGGAGTCCAGAACCCCTGTCAAGAGGCTCCAATTATATATACTGCACCGCTGCCGATCTGATCGTTCCATAGCCCGGTTCATCGCCCTGTTGCCTCTGCCTTTCGGCTATTGCCTCTACCTTTCGGGCCTCCATCTGCCACCTCCGTCATGGACAACTACCAGAGGATAGAGAAGGTCGGCGAAGGTCATAGCGCATCCTCACCCCCTTGATCTCCCCTGCTGACCCGCTCGTGCAGGCACGTACGGCGTGGTCTACAAGGCCCGCGACCTTGCAAACAATGGACGCATCGTCGCATTGAAGAAGATACGTCTCGAGACCGAGGATGAGGGCGTCCCCAGCACTGCCATACGTGAAATCTCGGTTCTCAAGGAGATGAGCCATCCCAACGTTGTCGGATTGCTCAACATCGTCCACGCCGACAGCCACAAGCTGTACCTTGTGCTGGAGTTCCTTGATCTTGACCTGAAAAAGTACATGGATGCTCTGCCTGTCGTCGACGGCGGCCGCGGTAAAGCTCTTCCGGCGGCGTCATCGTCAACTATTCGAAACCTGGGAATGGGCGACAGAGTCGTGCGTAAGTTCATGTTTGACCTCTGCGAAGGCATCAGGTACTGCCATTCGCGCCGGGTCCTCCACCGCGACCTGAAGCCCCAGAACCTGCTCATTGATAAGGAAGGAAACTTGAAGCTCGCTGATTTTGGCCTGGCAAGAGCTGTTGGCGTGCCGCTACGGACCTACACTCATGAAGTTGTGACGCTGTGGTACCGTGCACCAGAGGTTCTGTTGGGCGGGAGGCAGTATTCGACTGGGATAGATATGTGGTCCATTGGTTGCATCTTCGCCGAGATGTGCACCCGCAAGCCGTTGTTCCCTGGCGATTCCGAAATTGACGAGATTTTTAAAATATTCCGGCAAGTCATTCCTCAAGCTCTTTACAAACAACCGGACATTAGTGCTGACTATCTCAGTCTCCTTGGAACACCCGACGACGAGGTTTGGCCTGATGTCACTTCATACCCGGACTTCAAACCGTCCTTTCCTAAATGGAAGCGCAATTACGATGCTCCCATATGTTCTAGTCTAGATGAGCCAGGGCTAGTCCTGCTTGACTTGCTGCTTACATTTGATCCTGCTACTCGAATCTCCGCCAAAGCGGCATTGAATCACCCATACTTTGATACTCTTGTGTGGGAATAAGAACAACGGGCCAGACGAATGGTTCCTGTAACTAGGAACTTTCTAGATGCTTAATAAGTGACCACCATTGCTTTTTTAATTTCGCACGAGCCTGGAGATCTCTGTGCTCTGTCCTGACTTTCATGTTGAGGGGCTACGACTTGGCTGTCCCGGTATCCTGGGCTGATGAGCTTCGCAATGAGTGACAAATAACGTTATAGCTCGGTCGTGTCCAAATCCCAATGTCATTCGAGAAAGAAGCATCAAAAACCCAACGCCATCATAGAAATCTACCAACAACTACGGGAATTCTGTTAATCTTCATGATAGCTTGGACGTTGCGCAGATGACCCTCACAAAGCTGATGCGGGAGGGAAGGCTACAAGGGGACAGACAGTACATAGCGAAGGAAAGTATCATAACGTACCACCAGTCTCAAGACAACTCTGTATGCAGTATAATTCTATTTTGCTTTCTAATACCAATGCCGTCAAGCATCATTCCCTCGTCTTCTTAGAACTTCTTCTTGATGATTCTCTGCTTGGTGGTTGCACCAATAGCCTCGCCAGATGCCGGGATAAGGAAATCGCTCGCCTTGACTCTTCCGTCCGCGCCTCTTGGACCCTTCAGAGTCGAGGCATCAGTGGTGATAAAGGACTTGTCATTCCAGGCCTTGTTAGAGTTCCAGGAGTTGCCTGTCGAAGTCACAGTGCCGACGAGGCTGACTTGTGCCGCGCCAACATTGGAAGCAGCAATGTTGTTTCTCATCTTTGAGGATGAGCTGCGCATGTTGAAGCCAGTGTCGCCGTTCTTCCACGCCGTGTTGCGCTCAAAAGTCAACGATCCAGGGTTGCCATTGTCGATGAAGCCCTTCTTCAGGTTGTCGAAGGCAATAGAGTTGCGAATGATGTGGTTGGCGGGGGGGTTGTTCTTAATGCCCAGCTTGAAGCCGTTTCCATCGCCATTGAAAGGGTTGAAGTTCCAGCGGTTGAAGCCATTGCCCCAAGCATAGACCTCCTCGAGGGTGACGGGAGACTCGAACATGAAGAGATCGAGACCGTCGTCGACATTTTCCCACAGCCGAGCGTTGCGCAGGATGTTGCCCTCTCCCTTTCCTGACTTGCAGGCGAAGCCATCGGCGCTCTCTCCGTTCTTGCGAGGATCGCGGTTGCGGTACGAGTCAAGGTTCACGACCACGTTGTTTGAGGAAGCGCCCTCGAGCTGGAAGCCAGTCTCGTAGTTATCGTGTGTTGAGAGTCCTTCATAATAGTTGTTGGACGCATCCCGAGCATAGATGCCGTAAGGACCATTGATGATTCTTGAGCAGATGTAAGCAGTTGAAACGGGCAGGTGAATAAGAACGGATAACATACTCTAAATCGTAAAAAGACCAATAATTGGCGTTCTGGATGTGGAAGACACCTCGCTCAGGATTGGGGAGAGGTTCATCGAGCTTCTTGGGTGTACTGGCGGCGGTTAGGACCGAATGACTCCGTCATACATGTAAAAGACTAACCCAGGCATGTTCTCTCCATCAATAATGACCTTCTCCTTCTGATACGGCTTGACCGTGATGGGCGAGCCGCTACTGCCGCTTGTCTTGACCTGGATGTTGGTCGAAGGAGCATACGTGCCCTTACGCAGATAGATGGTATCTCCCGCCTTGGCAGCATCTACTGCAGACTGGATAGACCCATAAGGAGCGTCGAGTGATCCTGATCCACTGCCTGTGGGCGACACAAAGATGTCGCGAGCAGCGGCGCCACTCAGGACGGCCAGGAGAAACGCCGGGGTGAACTTGAGAATGGCCATCTTTGCAGGTATCCAAGATCCGGCTGCAGTTACAAGTTCCAGTAACTATTTCGGCACCTTTATACAAGAATCGGCCTTGCCTCATATACAGAGAGTAGAATTTCCTAAATGGGATGAACGGATCGACCCACTCCGAAGGGTTCGCACAAAGCTGATTCCACCAATTGGGCAACCCTGTGGCTTTTGCAACCTCAGAATGTCAGTGGTGGGCTTTCGACATTGTTTCATTAGTGAGAACGGGGAATGCCGTGTGGAACCGTTCCAAGAATTAGGGGATATAAGCTTATTGTATTCCATGGGGTCGGGTATTCCAGGGGTCGGAAGGATCAAATCAGGCCTTTTGATGAGGATCAGCAGTCGTTTCTTTATACGTATTCGGCAAAGCCTCGACCGCTATTCACAACGCGGACAATCGAGTGCCCTAGCTTGACAAATGACGAGATTGCCTCTGACTAATTTACATGTTGGATTCATTTATGGACATGGTGCAGAAAAGGAGAGCCGCGAACTGCTCCGCTAAATCATGTGTCTCGCACATGTCTATCAGCGCTGTTTATCAACGATCGGATTTCCATTTCTTCCCACTCAGCCCGTCATCTAGTTCCGGCAATGAAGGATAGGCCAGGTATGCCGGTCGACTTTCGTACAGTCGTTTGACCGAACCATAGATAGTCAAACGGCCTATCTAACCAGATCACACACCGACTATCAAGATCTGATCTACTCTATCTAATATGCGAGGTGCGAGGAATCTCACTTGTCTGTATGCTGTCTACTGCTTCATGAGGAAAATTCATCACACTACCTCATGGGTATTTGGAGCAGGCCCCGAGGTTTCAGGTACTCGTGCCCTTGTGGGCAATCAAAAGCCGAAGGCCTTGATGCGGATCACAAATCTCTAAGAGAGATGTTTATTCTCCATGCCTGAGGCCTAGAATCGTTTTAACTCTAGCCATACGTTGACTCCTCATGAAGCCTTTCAACACCCGAGCTCCTGCAGCTTGCCCAAGAGGTTTTTTGGCTCTTCCTGGTCGGTCTCGACGTCGATCGCAGCGGTATTGATGGTCAACTTGTAGTTTCCTTCCCCGTAGATCTTCTCGAGGGCGTCTGCAACCTTGTCAATGTGAGTGATGTAGTCCATAGTGATATGGTGGCTGTGTACGATTGGTTCAGTCATTATAAAGAAAGATAGTTGTGATTGAACTGGGAGAAGGTGGTGTAAAGAATAAGATATTTCTGTACTTTCTAGGTTGTGCTTTCCTAATGATAACAGTACTAAAAATGGCTGGTAGCAGGCTTTGGCTTTTATATTGCAAGCCTAGCATTGAGTCACCTCTCCAGCCTTGCTTACATGTCAGCGCCTCCTGAGTCTATGTCCCAAATCCTGAGCTTCGACATTGCATCACGATGCTCATGGCGATAGTGACTCACATCCAGCAGTGCCCTTAATCACAAGGCCAAAGTTGGCGACAGCACGGATTCACCTAAAGTGCATGGCCCATTGAGTCAGCCTCAATATTGGCCTGTTGCGCCGTGTTACTCACCCCTAACTGGTCAATGTCAATATGGACCGGTCTCCTGCGTCTGGTCTCACTAGTTTATCCAATGTGCTTTGCTTTGACTTGCTGTGCTCATCACTGGGCATCTTTCCACGCTAACCACGCCACAGCCAGTTGTAATATACCAACCACTAGAGACAACAGCCCCAGCAACACGGACAAGAAAAGACCCAAAATAGCCACTGTCAGCGCATTCCGCTCAGAAGTATGTCTTTCAAACCAAGAAACAAGAGAATTCGTTGGCGGGGGACTCTTGACAACCTCATACAGTTCATTCAGCCGAGATCCCCAATATGTGAAAGAGAAGTCATCTGGTATCGGTCGGACGAATTCCACCCAGGTTGCCTCGGCGTCGAAGCCATGCTTCTTGATCAGCTTTTTCAACAACCTCATTGACCTCTTGTTCCCTATGTTTGCTACTGGAAAGAGGACACAATAGATTGAGACCAGTGTCTCGAAGAGTAGGCGGGGGGGCAGCATTCCTCTAGTTTTGCATTAACCATGCGCTGTGCATATGGGACTAGGATCATTTCTTACAATTTCAGGCTCTCTTCGACATCAAGATCAAACTCAACATCCTTCGACCGTTTAAGCTGGCTCTGAAGAAACGTCGTTTGATGAAAGACTTTCAACACCCGATCCTCGGCGTCATAGTGCAGGTGCTCGATCAAGTTGCTCGTGGGTCGAATCTTTATCTGGTTTCTCTTGACCAGCTTCCAGGCCTTCAATGAGCCCCTGTGAGCAATAGCTCTGTTCCTCTCGCCCTGAACCAGCTCTGGAGTGAAAGCCTGCTCCACGAAATCAGCAAATCCTTGATTTCTTTCCCATTTCACGCGCAGGGCCATGTTGGACTGGAGACCCTCTGAATAGTAATTCTTGGATGCGCAGTCGATCAGGAATGCGGCACTGACGGCTGCTTTGGTCGCATGCTCCTTTTCAGCAGCCGACGCGTCACATTTTGCAAAGGCTACCTCGGTAAACTCGTCCAAAGTTATCCTTGGCTTGTTTCTGAGAACTTGAACGCAAGACAGGACGTCCTTGTGGCTCTTCAACACCGGATTTTCAATCTCAGCAACCGCGTCGCCATATGCTGACGGACTAAGAACTGCGTTGTAGTGGCTGAAATATGCATGGAAAATGGGGGTTGACGAGGGCTTATAGGAGGTGTCGCCGAGGAGCTCAGCTGCAAGCCGCTGGATCTCTTCTTCGCTTGGAGGAAACATTTCAAAATAACGTGGTCAGATCAGATTCAGTGGATACCCGAGATCTAAATACCCATGGCATGTTCGCAAAGGCGATAACGTGAGCGCGTAGCGACACAGCCTGGTCAGCCTCGGGGGACGCCTATGCACGTCCTACTTGTCGGGCGTCAGCACAGCCACCACCATCTTCGGGCTGAGCTGGCAGTACGACAACCATTCAGAGGGCCGCGTCGCAATTGGCCAAGGCAGCTAGTGGCTTCTCATCATGCGGCTCCTTCATGCAGCTGGCCAGGTTTCCCCCTTCAACATCTCCCCTTGGTTCCCCGACCGAATGCTGTCTCCAGACAATGCAGCCTGAGAGTTGAGTTGTCATGGTTGATTCTGTCAGTTTCAACTTTCCCATGACCGTCAATGAAGGCACAACTCTGGTTGACCCAGGGAGGCTGCTGTATGTTCCAAGGAAGTTCAAGCATGCAGCATCGGGACTAACGGCAAGGTAGAATGCCTTTCAACTCTTAACCTTTCAAAGCTTATGTTGTGATTAGAGTATTTCGTGGGACAGCCCCGGAAGTGTTACCACCCCCTTCCCTTGCAGGCCCTTTCTTCGAAGCGAAGCCGCTTCCCGAATATTGCAAGACACAGACTCGGGCAGCAGATGCGGCAGAGAGGCAGAGCATTGAAGCTGCTACTCTATCGGGTGACGCCCAAGACTATCAACCTGCTACCTCTTTGAGTGAAACGCAAGAGCTACAGGAGAGCGGCCCTTTCCGTAATCCCGCTGAGCTGCCCGATGTCTCTCCCAAGGTTTTCGTTTTTCCACACAGCGGATCAGAAATCAGCGATGCATTCCAAGAGCGGTTCCGAGAAGTGGTGAATCTTTTCAGGCTGAACGTGGAGCAACACCCACGTTTGAAAGCACATCTTGAGCACATTGACTATGAACTTCGAATGTGTGGAACCTCAGTCGATGAGGCCCACCCATCTATCCTGGTTTTCTGTCGACCGAGCGAATTCAGTTGCTTGAGATCGTTGCTCAATAGCAGGCACCTCAAGATGCAATATTGTCTTCGCAAATCCTCGCCGAAATACTCCTGGAAGAGTTGGGGGAAGAGCGTGTCGAAGCTACCCTCTGACACATACAGACCCTTGTTCAACTTGTATTTTTGGAGAGCTCCCAGGCCACGCACCTTGTACAACTCACACACACATAGCCTGGACTCTGCTTCGGTGCTTATTGACTCGAGCAAAAGTTCGTCCCCGAGGCTTACTATGTCGGGCACTGTCGTCAGTGTTCCAACTGAGCGCGGATACTCGACGTCGACAATTGGGTGCATTTTCCAAGTTGACTCCAAGTTCTATGGCTTGACGGCGGCTCATACTCTACGGAAAGCCGACGAGTCTTCATTCTTGAAGGCCAAAAGGGATTCAGTACACGGCACGACTGGTCTGATGGACGAAAGAGCATACATGTTCCATGAGCATGATTCGAATCCGGCGACTCTCGGATCGCGAGTTGATGCGTTGCATGATCGAGCAACTATATCTTCAGGCGAGGACATTATCCAATCAACCTACACGACACTCGCCCCCTTCCCTGACCTGGAAAAGGAGCAAGTACCAGATGGCGATGATTTCGTGGATGATGTTGTGTATGATAGTTTACCAGAAGATGTGCAAGAGATATGGCAAGACCGTGAGGCTCTTGACTTTCGATCCGAGCCCCTTGGCAACGAACAGATCGGCAGCATGGCGGTACTCCCTCCCAATGGCTTCTCGTCTCTCTGTGAAAACAGCAATCTTCCAGACAACGATTGGGCTTTGGTGAGCTTGAGGACAATCGAAACCCAGCTCCCAAATGCCTTTTTCGACACCAATCACATGTCCCGGCCAACCTTTTTTTCCACCATTCCCGGGAGTTTGCCAAAGAGTGAGAGTCCTGTTCTCATAGTTACTCCAAGTCGAACAGTCCTTGGGTCGCTGCAGTCGGTTCCGTGTTTTCTAGGCGGTATAACCCGTAACGAGCAGGCCGAATACTGGACGGTCATCTTGTCAAACGGCAAACGTAAGTTTGGATGAGTGCCCAGAAGAGCTGACGGGGAACTAACACGTAGTCCAGAGCTAAGCCCGGGAGACTCTGGCTCTATTGTCATCGACTCCAACGCTCCAGCCACTGTCTACGGACATGTTGTCGCGTCAAATCCGCTCGGGGAGGTATACGTCAGCCCGCTTGCAGCCACCATGATTCAAATCAAGAGTTTATTAGCAACGACACATGTGTCTCTTCCAGAGCCACTTCCGTTGTTGACAGGCCTGGCGAGCTATTATCTACGGAAAGGCCATGATCACGCGTTCGAGTTTTTAAACTATCTGGATAACCTCATCCAGGATACCCAGCAGACTTCAGACTGGTCTCCACTGGAATCATGGGCGCTATGTCATCAACGAGATGAGCTTTTGGAGTCTGTTAAGAAGAGTTTGCAGTTTGCTCGTGATCCTGTAAAGGTAAGCCCATCAACACAGCTCTACTTGGAAATACTTACTTACCCATTGGGCTTCGAATAGGCTCGGATACTGCAAAAGTTCTCGCCCGATCATTCGGAGAAAATACTAGGTCTTGACATCATGACGGCTGCTGATGTCGAATCTACTTATCTCTCAACGGCGTTGCGGAGTGGCCAGTCAGTGGCACTTACGGAAAGCACAGATGATTCGGATTACGAGCTCGATGATATTCTCTCAGAAAGCCAAGATACAATGCATGGGCAAGAAGCACCGGTGGAGGCATTGCAACAGGCCGGCCTTTGCCACGCTGGTTCCCACGCTGAGAAGAACGCGAGCAATGTGGGAAGCTCCAGCGAACCATTTCAACCCAGTATCGACCACGAAGATCCCCCATTCTATACGCCCCGAGCGCTCCACAGTGATTTGCTTCCCCAGCGCAGGAGAAGATTTCCCGGCACATCCACATCACGGCCAGACCAACCTCTCAGGCACGAGTCAACGATGGAGGGCCTGAGAATTGAAGCTACTCCAGGGGAAACGTTACCGGGATATTCTGGCAGCATTCACCTCGAAGGTGTCTTCTCGCGGAAAATGGAGATCGAGGACACTGTCAAACGTGCCGAGGATCGCCAATGGCATACAAATTACGTTGTTCTTCAAGGGACGGCTTTAAATATCTACAACGCCAAGAAGAACTGGCAATGGGGGCGAAACAAGGGCATAGACCCAGAAGTCGATCCCGACAACCCGGCGTGGATGAGACAAGGGAGCTTGCAGAAGAGCTACAGTTTGCAGCATGCTGATGTCGGCATCGCCGCCGACTACAAGAAGTAAGTATACCGCTGGCTCTTGAATGCTGTTGAGATGTACTTTGCTAACCTGCTTCGAACCAGACGCCGATATGTGATTCGTGTCCGAGCGGAAACAGATCAGTTCTTGCTCTCATCTGTCAAGCTGGAGACCTTTATCAAGTGGCTTGACGGACTGAACGCGGCAATCAGTGTCGCACTGCCAATCGACGATCGGGACTATCCTCGAGATCAAAGCATTCCACGAATTGAGCGCATATACCTGTCTCATGGGGAGGAACCACCACCGCACATCAGCATAGGATGGCCTGAGACTATTCCCGAGGTCACCGAGCCACTGCCGAGGACCAGAGATGGCCCTTCTACACACCAAAGCAGCGCCCAGGCAGCATCAACTGGCCCATGTCACGACACGTCGATCGACCCAGAAACAGGGAAATGGCGTCCGGGGCACAAATGGACGATTGCACACGACTACTTGTACGCCAAACTGTGCTATTCAAACCTCCTCTTCAGGAGTCCCCGCAAGAGTAATTATGTTCTATCGAAAGGGGTGCAGTGGTTGGTCGATTGGTCAACAGGCCGGATGGTCCAAGTACTACCCCCGCCGTATGAAGGAGTCACGGAAAGTATTCGTGTGTAGGGCCGTGGCAGTATGTCAAGCAACGGACGTGGCGAATACGGAAGCGCCTGGTGTAGATCTGAGCCGAGGTTGTCCTGCGGTTGAGCAGGAAGTAAAAGTGGCCGTGGGTGTTAACTTGCAGTATTTTGGCTTTCCTCCTAGTAACGCAATGATTGTTTACACCTTTCTACTAATAACTTCTCTGCCGCTACAAACCTCTGTCTTTCTGGGTGGGCCTGAAAACCTCCGGCTTGTCGTAGTCACTAGGTGAAAGTCTGATAATGGGTGTCAGCCACAATACCTCCGCAGGCCCAGCTTCAATGATATTAATCCGCACATCTCAGCCACGAACAATTTCTTGCCAAACAGTCTTGAGCCTCTCCAGAAGACGCATGTCAGACAGAAAGGCCTTGCCCGCTAACTTCGGCGCAGTTTGCCCAAAGTACACCGACTCAACCACGGAGCACTGGGGGAAGAGCTTCCAAGCCGACATCATAGGCCTGATCAGCCTCGTCAATGCCGCGGCTCGGCATCTAGAGAAACGCGGGGGCTCCGGGTCTATTGCTGTCACCAGCTCTCTCGCTGGTTTCGAAGCAAAGCACCCAACAATCAGAAGCCCATACACGCAAGCCCAGGCGACTTTAGCCACGGACCTTACTCGATCGCTTAGCCCAAAGGGCATCGGAATCAACACGGTTGTTCCGGGAACAATCGGCCCACCACCTGATGGGACTGAGGCGCCGAGTGTCTTCCAGAAAGTCATAGGGGCCAACCCATCCTACTCGCAGAGCCTTTTGGAATCTATTCCGCTGGGTTAAATTGGTCAGGCGAAGGATATCGCCAACGCCGTGGTGTTTTGGGTTGTCGGCTCTCCAATTACATCACTGTTACCAACCTGGTCGCAGAAGGGGCAATGTCTACATTCCTTTGAACAGGCCAGTCTTATTCCTGGCAATTTTGTATCGCACTTACCTTCCTAGTTTGAATAGTTGTCAGCTTATCTGGTGATGTTGCAATATGGGAGAGATTAATCGGTCAAAGTAACTTGACGAAAGGCACTCGAACGGACGAGGGAAACATGCCTCAACACTGCGGTCTTTCTTTACTGAAAATATTCAAAAGATTCTAGCTCTTATTAATATTTATGCCTAAACCTGAACATAGAAAAAAAGCCATGCTTCTGTGAAACGCCATCGTTCCTTGAATAGTTTATCATCTCCAGATTAACCTGCTGCTCACTTCTCCCCGCCTCACCTATGGCGCTCCCAATGCACCACGCTCCCCAGCGTCTCCCCCCTCTTCAACGCATCCAATGACTTCTTGGAGATCTTCACGTCGTCGAAAATGATGCCCGACTCTATCAGAGCCTTGTCTTGGTCCTTGAGACGGCGCTTGCGCTTCATGTCGGCGATGACATCGCATAGACCCTTCATGGTGAGCCAGCCATTCATAACCCGCTCGGTGAGCTCTCGGCGCGACTCGTTGGGCAGTGCCGCGTGTTCCTTCTCGCCCTGCGTGATGCGTGACCTGCGGACGGTCATGTGGGGACTCCCGGATCGTTCGGCCTCCTTGGCTATTCCCTTGAGGGTGTACGCCCCCGGGCTCAGCACGGCTGATAGGTTCTTCAGAATCAGACCCATCAAGCCCATGCCGGCTCCCTTCGCAAAGCCGGACATGCCGTGCTCCCTTGCTCCTCGGTACGGTAGACGGACCACGCCGGTAAACCCATCGTAGACACCAAAGACCAGCTCGAAGCCGGCGGCACGGAGGCCGGAGTGGAAGCCAGTCACACGCAGGGGCCTGCGCACCGTGTCGTCTCCGTACAGGCGAGGCGCATTGTGGAAGCCCTGCGCCAGCGCCATTGCAAGGTCCACGGGCAGCTTCGCAAAGGCCTTGGCTGCTCTTGTCGCGCCCTTGGTCACATCGCTTAGCCCTGCGCGGACCTGACTCCTGCTGGCGTGCACGAGCTCCTTCATCTTCCGCTTCGAGTCCGACATTGAGTGATGCTTCATCTTGATCAGACGGTACGGGATGCGTCCGAGCCCGTAGACAGTATAGCCAATGCTTCTCGCGAGAGAGCTTGCAACGCCGGTGAGGGGCTCGCCCGGGCCTTCGACGTCGTTCCACTCCATGCACCGGAGAAGCCTCAGGCGTTTCCAGCTGAGCAGCCCGTGGTCCACGAGAATGTCGGCCGCCAGGGCGCTGAGCCTCACCTTGGTCCCCTTTACCTCCCAGATGGCCGCCTTGTTCGGGAGAATGGAGCAATGCATAGCGCTGGCAGGCGTCAGATCCAGCTGTCGGTGGAAGTGCTCGACGGCATTGGCGGCTCCGTCGCCCTCATTTGTAATCTTGTGACCCATCTCCGCCGCCGCCGCCTGAGCTGTCTCGCTCAAGCAGTATGTGATGCCGTCGGCCAGCTTGTCTTCGGTCAACTGCTTGTAGGGGACAGGATCTGGGCCAACCTGTGCGTTGCTGATCATCTTGCCCCAGAAATGCTGGTCGCCGAAGAAGGGCACAATCATGGTCGGCCTTCCGGACTTCAGGCCAATGGCTGTTGTTCCAGCACCACCATGGTGCACAACCGCCGAGACGCGTGGGAAGAGCCAGTCGTGCGGGGTGTCGCCGAGCATGAAGATGTTGTCCGGAAGGTCGTCGTTGTCAACTCCGAGGCCGCCCCAGCCCTGCGAGACCAAGGCTCGTACCCCAGTCATCTCGACCGCCTTGAAGATCATCCGGGTGAAGCGGTCCGCGTCATCGACGACGATGGACCCGAACCCGATGTAGATGGGGGGCGGGCCAGCGTCGAGGAAGGCCTTGAGCTCCTTGGAGGGCTCAAACGACGAGGCGCGTTCGACAAAGACGAAGCCTGCGATGTCGATCTCCTCTCCCCAGTCTTCCGGCTTGGGTACCAGGTCCGGAGACCACAAGTATGTGTAGGGAACATGCATCCTATAGGCTGCGCCCACGGCCCAGACGGTCGACACAGGGTCCAGGTGCAACTTGTTGACGCGGAGTTCATTGATCAGGTCGCCGAGCCCCTGCCAAACCACCATCTCGACTAGCGGGTACGAGATGAAGTTGGCGTACCCATCTTCCATGTCAGAATAATTGACAGTGAAGGGATGCGGGAAAGCCTCGGTTGGCGTGTAGGGAAAGGTGAACATTAGGTGCACAGGAATTCCCAGCGCCTCGGCGCAATGGACGTGCATGATGCTCGGCGGGTTGGCGATGATTGCGTCCGCTATGAAGGGTTCTGCGGGCACCAAATCAGGCTGCTCGCCGTCGGATGCGTCGACGCAAGAACGCCAGAAGCCGTCAAACATCTGGCCCATGGCCCTTCGTCGATTGCCGACCTCGCCTGCCATGACGGTCTCGAGGCTGGGGAACAAGCCCGGGTTCTTGACCATGAAGGCCATGAGCTCGGTAGGGTTGCCGCTGACAGAGAAGAACTCGAGGCCGTCCTTCTCGATCAGGTCGCGGAAGACGGGGTGCGTAGCAATCCGCACGCGGTGTCCATGGTCCTCCTTGAGGGTTTTGGCAATCTTGAGAAACGGCTGTATATCGCCCCGGGAGCCGACGATCATGATGACGATGTTCAGCCGCCGCCGTCGCTGGGCCATGCTGCTGGGAGTGGCCGAGGGGCGTCTGTTGTCGTGCAGTGCCTTCTCGCCGTCATGCGGATGCACCGAGGAGACCTTGCTCATGGTGGTGTGCAGGGCGTTGACGAGGTAGCCCGTATGGGCCGTGTCGCTGACTGTGATGCGTAGCCGGCCATCCTCATCCATCTCGCCGCTTGAGTGATGGTTCCTCCTAAGATGGAACGGCCGACGCTTCTCCTTGGGTTGACCGTTGACGGTGAGCAGCCTGGGGTCTTCGCAAGCATGGCCGACCTGACCAGCTTGGTCTTGGTCTTGGTCTTGGTGCTTGGATCCGTCCTGGGAGTCGGGTGTATTGGATGCCCATGCCCGCGTCAGCGGAGGAGGTCTTGGCCGCTCGGCATGCCAGGAATTGGTGCGAGTATCTCGCGAGCGGCGCTTCGGGGACGCGGGCGGGCTCGAGGCCGTCGGGGAGGTGATGTGAGGCTCTGACCTCGGTCTGGGGGTCCAAACTGGTTCCTTGTATTCTTTTTCCTTGTAATCCTCTGCTGCTGCTGCATCGACCACTGTGTTTGCCGTGGTGCTGCTCTCTTCATAAGGCTGGCTTGAGGGCATGATGACAGCCGGGGCCGCAAGCTGCTTGACCTCAAGCTGCTTGACCTCGAGGGATTTGGTGGCCTCGAGGTTGATGGCCGGGATTACTTGGCCATGGCCAGATTCTAGATCTCGTCGTGTCGCCATTCCTAGCCGTACAGCTCTGTCCACGCTGTCCACGCTTGAATGCTAATTCACCTGGTGTCCCGCAAGGTAGGGAGCTCGTAGCTGGAGCAACAAGCCGTAGTAGTGCTGCCGTTGCAAATTGTGGGGAATAGGCCCAAAGGGTATCATATAACAAGCAAAAGAAAGAAATATGGTATAAAGTTACTAATAAAGGTGGGAGCAAGGACGAGGAGAGTAAACGATGGACAGATGGTGCGTGTTTGTGCATGGGATATCCTCTTTGAAGGACGGCCCCAGACCAGCTGTCGCAGCTTTGTTTACTGAGATTTCCGGATTAGCTTAGGTACCTTAGCGTCCTCAGCTGGGCATTGCGTCAGGCCGGTTATGCCGAGCCCGCTAGACAAACAAGCTGTCAAAGATGTCGGCAACGCGGGCGGTAATCTCGGTGCGATGCCTCGGAGAGTCCGGATCCCCGTGATGGGTCAGCCGATTATCTGGTGCTTTGCGTCTCCGAGCGTGCCGCCTTATAGCTCGGTTGACCAGCCCGTCTGCTTGCACTATTAGTCTATCATGCATTGCTCTGCAGCGGGAGGAAATCGGGCAGAGAAGATGACGGGGAGGATGCCAAACCTCGGTAGTTGAAAGGGAAAACCTTATTTACCTGTCTCGGCCAAAACGGTGCCTTCGGGTTCCGCTCGCACGCCCGTCAGAATCTTAATGACTTGGCGCTTGTAGAGGGTAGCCAATCGCTACAGGTGCTCTGGTGTGCTAATTTTCTTAACATTCTACTCGTGCCGTATGCGGCGTCTGTCGGACTCTGCGAGCGTCCCGCGTGTCTCACTCTCAAGGTATCCGCATCCGTCTTTGAGTCTGAGTCTCTGACTGCCTTTATTTAGCGGGGGAGTGCCGATCTTGCGATACTGGCTCCTCGCAAGGCGTTTGTCGATTATCACGGCAAGGATGCCCTTCCATTCCAATCTCCATGCCATGGACCCGGTCTGGTGGTAACGCACGAGACATGGCTGGACCAGGAATGCCGTTATTTGACGCTCAAGTTTCATCAAGCACTCACTCTGGTGTATATTGCACTGAGTTTTGTGGCTGGACCTCGATGGAGACTGTCGGTTGAGGCTGGACACCGATATCGGGTTTTCACACGGATATCCCTTACTTTTGTCGAGCTATCATCCACGCAATTAAAGCCCAGCCTCAAAGATATTTATATACCGAATTGAAGCCATCGCCACCTACTAAAAGGTCTCTATAGGCGTGAATTTCCCACCCTTGCCGCCGCGGAAGCGGAAATATATCTTGTCACCAAGCTGCGAGTTATAGATCGACGAGGCCAGCTGAGCCGCATCACGATTCTGATCTAGCCAGCCAGGAAGTCAATCGCACCAGCTGTCGCAATGCTGCCCGCGCCGCCTCTTCGACAGCTATTGACCCGTCCAAAGAGTCATCCACATCGCGAGAGCTACGGCGGCTTGAAGCAGGTGACTCTTATGAGCCCAGCACAGAGAAGACGATAACGTTGAACAGCTTGACTTGCCCGCTGGGAAAAGACACAACACTGGAGTGGGTGCTTGAAAAGCAGTCCCTTCATCAAGTCTCCACCCCAAGTAGACCACCATGGTGGTTTATCGCACCTTGTGGATAACCAAGGGCTTTAGTATACCCACCGTGGAGCAACTGAACGCGTGCGTTGCGGGTACTGTTCTAGCACATAAACACCGCCTCCAAGTTTTTAACTTGTGCATCATTTGCCCCATCTACCCAATCATGGCCTCATCTACCCAAGACATCACGGTTATCGTCACCGGCGGCGCTGGCGGCTTGGGCAAAGTCATTGCAAGCGCCTTTCTTAAAGCCGGCAGCAATGTTGCAATTTGCGACGTCAACGAGCATCGACTGGCTGAGTGCGGAAAGGAATGGGAGTCATTTGACGGGAAATTCCTGCTATCTCAGACCAATATCACAGATGAAGCCGCGGTCCAAGATTTCGTCAGCAAGACCGTCGCCAGATTCGGCCGCCTCGATATGGTCATCAACAACGCCGGCGTCATGGACACTTTTGACCCCATTGGCACAACAACAAAGGACAGTTGGGACCGGGTCCTGGGCATCAACTTGACGGGAACGTTCCTCACTACCAAAGCTGCCGTCAACGCCATGGAAGCGCAGTCGCCACATGGTGGAACCATCATCAACATCGGGTCCGTGGCGAGCTACAAGGGCGTCCACGCTGGTCTTGCTTACACCGTGAGCAAGCATGGAGTGCTCGGGTTGACGAGGAACACGGCCGGTTGCTATGCCGAGAAGGACATCTTTAGCATCGCGCTCCTCATCGGTGGAATGGACGATACCAACATTTCGGACAACTTCATGGCCGGCATGAACGAGAGGGGAATGGAGCGGATTAGCGAGGTCAACCCTGGCTACGTGGTTGGCAAGACAAATGTGGCTTTGGACGACGTTGCCAAGTACTGCATCTTTCTGGCCGATCGTGGAATTGCAGCAACTTCGAATGGCGGCGCAGTAACCTTTAACAAGAATTGGCCAGCGGCGTAAAGTGCATGGTGCGAGGGAGCTGTAGAGTTGACTCGAAATAGAACGAAAAGAATGATAACCCAATAATACGGTCATCGTGAGGGACCGAGTTACGTGATCCATCGAGATGTCAAGGTCTATATGGACGCTTTATCAACACCTGGATGCTCCAGATATAGCGTAGGTAAGTGAACACAGTCAACCCTAAACGTACACTACGGACCACTGCAATGAGGAATAGTGTGAGAAAGCAGAGACATTATATTCTATGTTTATTAAATGATGCCACCTGTCCTTCTAGTTAAGCCGACACTGATGAACTGAAGAGGGCATATATGTGACGCAAAGGGTTATTGGTAAAAGTTACATACATAGGAAAGAAAGAAAAGAGCGAGCGAATGAGTCTAGCTTTCAAGTATTAATCCCTTCCGTTGATATGCTATGTATAAGGTAAATGACAAAAAGGAAATCTATGCTTCTAATGTGATCATGGGTCGGTAGTCTAAGTACAGAGGATGATAAGGCTAATAGTCAATTTTTGCCCATATTTTTTGGCGTGAGACATCGCCGTTTTTCTCCGAAGAGGATACATCTAATCCTTCTTGACCTTGCGGTTCTTGGGCACGCGGGCCAACCAGTAAAGGAACATGGCGGCGGCCAAGTTGAAGATGATGAAGACCCACATGAGGCCGAAGTTGCGCCATCGGTTGGCAAAGCTGACGGAGATGTTCTTGAGGAAGAAGCTTGTTTCCGAGATGGAGCAGAACTGGCACTCGGTGGCGTTGGGGTCAAGTAGCTGACCACTCCCCGCCGTGTTAATGTAGTCTGCCATGTACTCGCCGCAGGTCTGGCCATCGGGAGCGCTGAACTTGACGTATTCATTCGCCGAGCAGAAGGCTTTGGCGTTGGCGAGCGCAGTACCAAGGAATCCTTCCACGAAGTAGGTGAACGGATTGACGCGGTACATGAAGATCCAGAAGCCGGGAAGAGCCTTGGGGCCGGAGAGGATACTGCAAGGGAGAAATTAGCGACTGCAGAGGATGAGAGCTGCCATCAGTAGGGACTTACCCGCAGAACGAAAACATCATGATGGTCATGAGACCGACAATGCCACCGGCAACTTCGGCGCTGTCCAGTCCAGCAATAATCATGTGCGCAAAAGAGCTGGCGAACAGGAAGAAGACCCAGACGAAGAGGAAGACGAGGAAGCCACGCGAGTGCACCTCGTTGGTAGGTTGAGCGTTGCGGAAGAGGCCAATGGGGTAAAACCAGAGCACGAAGCTGAAGAGTCCCATAACCTATGCTCTTGTTAGGTAGAGTTCCAATGCTGCCGTGGATGGTGACTTACGGAGTTCCAGAAAAGCTCGACAAGCAGGTTGGCGAGCATGAAGGCCATCCAGGAGTAGGCCTTGGCAGGACGCTCACGGGCCTCGTACATGGTGCGCTGGGAGACGAAGACGGGCAAGATCTGGTCAACGACCTGGCTGAAGATGGTGAGGAAGATGAAGACACCGAACATCTGGTTCTGAAGGCCACCCTGAGTGTTCTTCATCATGAGGAAAGACAAGCCGATAAACAGAGCCTGGGAGATGTTAGTACGTGTTTGATGGCAGATGCAAAACCGAATGCACTTACAGAGCCGCAGGTGAGGAAGGCCTTGGAGTAGATGTACGTGGGGCTGCGCCAGTACTGCTGGAGAGCACGCCAGAAGACTTCGCGGAACTGATCGCTGAAGGGGGCAGCAAACTCGGTCAACTTGACAGCGCCCTCCGCCTGGGAGGCCGGTGCCTTGGAGCTTCCGGAGGCCAACCTGGCGAGCTCTTGCTGGACACCTTGGTACTCGGGGCTCTTTCGCCAGACAGCAGGCCAGTCGATCTCAGTTTTCGCGCCAGGAGCAGCTCCAATGACCTCGAGCATGTATTCAGCAGGGTTGGTGCCCTCCTTCAAGGCCGGGCCACCGTTGCGAACGAAGTAGTCGGTCAAGACAGCCGAGTTCTTTCCGATCTCGCCAAAGTACACAGTTCGTCCACCCTTGGCGAGCAGAAGCAGTCGGTCGAAGCGCTGGAACAGCATGGCAGAGGGCTGATGGATGGTGCAGAGGATAGCCTGACCGCTGTTGGTGAGCTTCTCCATCAAGTTGCAGATGGACCAAGAGGTTTGACTGTCGAGACCGGACGTGGGCTCGTCGAGGAAGAGGAGTAGCTGGGGCCGGGCGGCAAGCTCAACGCCAATGGTCAACCGCTTGCGCTGCTCAACGTTGAGACCCTCGCCGGGAACACCGATGATGGCATCAGAGTAGTCTTCCATGCCAAGCATCTCGATAACCTTGTCAATATAGTCGATCTTCTCCTGTCGGGTATAGGTCTTGGGCTGGCGGAGCAAGGCGCTGAAGGTCAACGCCTCGCGAACAGTCGAGGTGTGCAGGTGCAGATCTTGCTGGGTAACATAGCCGGTCTTGCGCTGGAAAGAGTCGTCTCGAGGCTGGCCGTTGACAAGCATTTGGCCGGAAATGACACCCATGGTGACACGGCTAGCCAGAACATCGAGAAGAGTGGTTTTACCGGCTCCAGAAACTCCCTATTGACATGGTTAGTATGTGTGTTTTTGATAATTCCATCATATAGCAGGGGTGAGTGAAATCATACCATAAGTGCAGTGAGGGTACCGGGCTTGACCCATCCATCAACATTGTCCAGAATCTTGCGCTCCTCGGCCTTGATCTTGACAGTGTAGGTAACATCCTTCCAGTGGAAGACAGAAGTCTGCTTCTCCATGTCGGGCGGGCTGTCCGAGTCGTTGTTGGCGGCCTGGTGTCGCTGGGCGTCGCCGAGGGTCTCGATGTCGGAGGGGGACTTGCGCTTCGACTTGAGGGCCTGGCGGGTGAAGACCAGGACTTCACCCTTGGATCGCTCGCCTGCAACGTACTCGGTGGTGACAAGATGCAGCATCATGAAGAAGACGAGGAAGACAAGCATGAGTCCAAAGTTCCTCCACTTGTGCGAAGGGAGATAGCCATACGAGGTCTTGACAAAGCTGGTGCCGGAGATGGAGTTTTGGCCGGCGAGCGAACCTTGGATCAAGCACACCTTCTGCAGGGGCGAGACATTGTCGTATCCGTCGCCCGAGGGAACATACTGAGAACAGGGGTAGTCTCGTCCGACAAACTCGTTAAGAACGACACTCTCGAATCCGTAAAAGACGGGGTTGATCCACCGAAGCCAGCCAAGCCATTTCTGCATGTATTGGATCTTGATGGCGAAACCAGTGTACAGGCAGATGACGAGGAGGATGACGGCCGAGGGGGCCAGAGCCTGGGCGACCGTCTTGGTAACCGAACCCATCAAGCGGAACATCATGGACATGGTCAATGTCATGATGAAGGCGATGAGGAGGAAGAAGAAGAACGCTCCAGCCTCGCGGCGAAGGTTGCCCATAAAGTACAAGATGGTGTTGGTAAGGACTGAATTGATAATCTTGTATGGCAGGTCGACAATCATGGCAGATAGAGCCTCGGCGCTAGGGTGATAGAAGGCATAGCGGGAGTGCTTCTCGATGATGGATCGCTTCGCGTACAATGTCATGATCTCGAGGATACTTCCAAAGGCGTTGGTGAGGACGATGAAGAAGAGAAGGGTGCCGCGCTTGTTAATACTAGAGGTATCCGGAGGAAGGTTGTAGAAGATGCTGCCGATGATGAGAGCCTGGAAGAGGTTGGTGCAAAGCATGGTGAACATCATGCTGGGGTCGCCCTTGAGAAGCACAAAGTTGCGCCAAAGCGTCAAGATGATCTGGTTCCAGTAGGAGAGGGTGAATGGCGACTTTGCACGCTGGGAAGTGGACTGTTCGCTGCGGCGGGAGGCGAGGAAGCGGTGGTAGTGCTCACCGTCGTAGGGGTGGCGCTCCAGGTAGAGCTCAATGTCGTTGTTCAGGCGGTCACGGTTCTGGCTGTTCTTCCAGGCCTGGGCAAACTCGTCAGGGGAGCGAGGCGTCTTGCCCTCCATGCCGGGGCGGATGACGCGCTCCGAGTGGCTGGTCATCGAGGTCAGGAAGTCGGCAGTCGTCTGCTGCTCAGGGCAGATGAATCCAAGACCCTCGAAGTAGGCCTTGGCCTCGTCGGTTCGTCCGAAGAAGATCTGTCGACCCTCAAAGAGGACGATGACCTTGTCAAAGACGTCGTAAGCATCCTGCGACGCCTGGTAGATGGCCACGCAGGCAGTTGTGCCGAGGACATCAGCCTGGGTCCGCAGCGTTCGGCAAAACTCGAGAGCATTGGCGCTGTCGAGACCACGGGTACTGTTGTCCCAGCATTGCAGGGGGGAGTAGCTCAGGGCTGCCTCGGCGATGGTAACTCGCTTCCTCTCACCACCACTAACACCACGGACGAAGTCATCGCCGACCCGGGTGTTGATGGTGTGAGAAATACCAAACATAGCCATGGTAACATCGCGAAGATGCTCGGCGTACTGCCTGCGGCTAACGCCCTGGGGAATAGTCCTGGGGCAACGGGCACGAGCAGCGAAATAGAGGGTGTCTCCCACAGTCATGTGAGGAAAGTGGGCGTCGACCTCGGCAGTGTAGACGGCCTCTCCACGGAAGGCCTTGTGCATCTGCTTGGGGCGGATTCCCTGATAGTTGATGGTGGCACCGTCGGCGATGTGAAAGCCATGAGTCTCTCCAGCGACAGTGCGCAGGAAAGTGGAACAGCCAGAGCCGGGGGGTCCCAGCACAGCCAGCATCTCGCCCTGTTCCACCACGCCCTCGAGGTTGTGCAGGATGTCGATGCGCTGCTGCTTCTTGTGGAACATCTGCTTGATGGAGCTGACGCTGTCGAGAACGACGTTCCCCACGCTCTTCTGGAAATCAGTGTCGGTTCCGAAGCCATAGACGCTCAGGTCCCGGAAGGCAATGCCGGCGGTTCTGGGCGCAGCGCCCTCGTTGGTCTTGCACCGGATCTCGTAGAAGGCCTTTGCCCATTTCCGCGCGTTGAACTCGGGGCTCTTGGGGTCGAAGACGCCATGCTGGGGCTCGGGGAAGATGGAGCCGGGGTGGATGGACTGGGTGGTGTAGCGGCGGGCGAGCTGGAGGATGTCGTTGTTGATGCGGGACTCCAGGTCGTCCTCGGCGTGCTCGGCCTCGGCGGGCGTTGTTGCAGTGTCTGAGGTCGCCGTGGACGGCAGAGACTGCTGCTCAGGTTTCTCCGACATTGGCTGATTCGCCTCGATATCGGTCCCCTTGGCGGACATGTTCGGCTGAGGAGTGTTCTTGGCCAGAACAATGTCAAGGGAGTTATTACTTGGTAAAAGGAGAAGACGGCAGGCAGATATTAGGAGCAGATATTAGGAACAGAGATACAAGGGGAAATGGGGGAAGGGGAGGGAACGTCAAGGGATTTGTATTAAGAGAGGGATTGGAAGAGTTGGCTTGAAGGGAAAAGGTGGAAACCCAAGAGACGATGCTTTATGTGAGAGAGCAGCTTACAAGGCGTCCGTTGAAGCAGCCGCTAAGCAATAGCCGAGCGGAATGGATCTCAGGGCGTCGGCTTGGCCCTGGGCTCCGGGGGGCGGGCGCGGGCTTTCGGAGGCATCTTCGTGGCCCGGGAGGATCCTCGACTGCAATGGAAGAGTCCATCGGATCCCCCGTGCATGAGGGTCCATCATCATCAGCCTCAGCCACAGCACAGCACAGCAGCAGCCGCAGACGCACTACGTAGTAGGTGGCTCTAGTTGCTTGGCAGCCTGGTTGATCTTGCTGTGCCGTGCTGCACTGCATTCCTGCCAATCTGACTTGACGTCGTATTCGGCCCAGCAAGGATCCTGTCCTGGGCAACGTCTCCTCCGTCGCCGGGTGCGGAAGCAAGCCCACTCACACCAGAGCCCATGCCGGTGCTGTCGGGTCCCTCGGGGTCATCGGGCCCCGGCCTCAGACGGCACAGGCACTAAACGTTAATAACCGCACCCTATCTCGAACCCAAATGCCGACCCACGCGTTGGTCCTGTCTCACTCATTACACGGCGAAATTGGTCTCCATACTCCATTCAGGTCCCACAGCTAGCAGAGGTGTATCTCAGCATACAGATGGCCCAGACGGAATACCTCTCCGTAAACACGTCTCCGTGGGGGAGAGATGAGACTGGAGCAGTTTGGCTGGGTCCTCACGTTGGCGACTCTGGCGCATTTATTTGGCATTGAACACTCGAGATTGGCCCGGTACATGAGACAGAAACAAGAACCACATTTTAAACATTTTTTTCAGGTCCCTGTCCCCTGCCTGTCGTTGCGAGCCACGCAAGTGACGGGCCAAGGAATGCCACGCTGACAGCCCTTTCACAGGGCAAATGACGCCTTAGCCCGTATCCTCGGGCCCCGGAACCGGCATAATGGGAGCAGCCTTTGCGCTAAAGCTTCTATCTAGGTATTAGAATGCAACGGAAGACTAGGCCAGCTACCTGCTCACCAGCTACCTGCTCAGGTGGCGTCGTTCTATGCGCTTTGAAGACAAAATATCCGCCCGCAAGAAGCAAGAAACCTGGAAATACCCAGCAACCCCTGCGCTGAACCATTCAAAAGAACCCCAGTCCCATGTCCCAACTTGAACCAGTAAAAGTAAAATAGGCGAGCGGGGGCTCTAAGGATCTCGTAGCCTTTTCCCTTGGCCAAAACAGACAATCAGTACTGAACTCCGTTCTGATCCATCAGTCCCAACATTTGTTGGTCGAAGGAAAACCATGTCCCCAGCTGTGGGTCGGGGATCCCTGCATCGAGCCCTTCGTTGCCAATCATGTACCCATTCGTGTTCAATGTCGGCATGGCCAGGGGGGCCATGAGATGCTCATTCGCCGAGGTAGCTGCCGTGCCGTTGGATGCCAAGTCCACGCAGTGCGGGAGCCCCAGCGCCGTCAGGGACGTGTCCATCTCGGTCCTCAGCTGCGAGTGCTGCTGCTGCTGGGGCGTGGAGGCTGCCGATCTCAACTCGGTGTAGTGCAGGGCAACGCTGTGGAAGGCCTGGAACAGCCCGTGCAACTTGGCAGCTGGCGTCGACACGTTGACGTCGGGTCGTAGGGAGTTGACAAAGGCCTCCATCCTGGCCAGGTCGTCTCTGTCGCCCGTCTCTATCACGTGGCAGAAGAGCACGATGAATGGCACGAATGGGGCAAAGAGGATCGTCCTGTCACCCTTGTTAGCCTGGGGGCTCTCCCGCCGAGGGCCGGCACATACCAGTTGACGTATAAAGACAGCAGAAACGAGCTGGCTGTTTTGTGAAGAATAGCAAACTCCTGGTGGCTATCGACAGCAGCTCGTGCCAGATTAATGCATTGGTGCGAAAAGATGCGCGAAGAGTCGCCCGGCGCTGGGCCCGCGGCACGATGGATGAGGGTGGACATGGACAAGCGGAGGACATGGTCTGCATCCGTCATATACTCGATCAAGTCTCGTTCGTGGCTGCCGACCGCGGCATGAAGCCAGCTTTCCTAGAGCACAGATGCTGTGAGTCGTCTCTCTTGCTGATAGATGCTGGGCTGAGTGACGAGGCGTTTTGAAACCTACATTTGTGTTGCGTGACTCCTGGATGTTTTCTTGGAGTTCTTGGGCCAGCTGCATCGCCTGATATCTGCGTTGCTCCTTGTTCTGTAAAAGAGCACTTGGGCTATACAGCCGCTCGTATGTCTTGCCTGCTATAGAGGCAAGGCTGACTATTTGACGGCAGTACGCCACCAAGTGTACGTGGTAGGTGTGTTGGCTGGCTGGCAGCGGAACCGTGATGTCGAGATCTTGGATGGTGGATGAGCGAGCAAGTCGAAGGCAAAGGCTCTTCTCGAGAACGTATATAGTCCAGAAGAGGGAACCCTTCGTGTTTGGCGTGTTGAGCATATCCTCCCCGCCGACGGCTCGGGTATGGAAACCAAGAGACTGTGCCAGCTGCGATGCTGTGCTGGTCAATGTCCACGCCAGAGATGGCTTCGAGATTGAGATTGCATAAAAGGCCTGTAGCATCAAATATTAGCGACTTTTGATCTTTTTCTTGTTTTGGAGAGTTCTTGGCACGCCGTACACCTAGGACGAGAGCCAGGATGTTATCGTTGGTGGCCAAGAGGTGCAGAGGCAGCTTCACGAGGGCCGTCTCGACATTAGACTGGCACTCAAAGGCGTGTTTGAGGTTCTGGCTCTTGACCTCTTCGGAAGCCGATTGGTCCTTGATCTTGGCGTTACTGAACATATCTGACACCCCACATATTAGCCAAGGTAGCCTGCAACTTGACCAGAGCACTTGCAGTATAGGGCGGCATTTAAGATGATGAACTCGGCCTCGGTGTAGTCACTTGAGAAGTAGACCTTGAGGCAGATTTCCGAAAGACTCTGCGAGCCGAGCAAGGCACCGAAAAACGAGTGGGAAATATCACCGTCGACTGTATGGCAACGGTCAGTATATGCGTGCATCTGGTTTGGATTTAACATGTTGGACAAGCACCCGGGCAACTCACCCTGTGCTGTTTGCAACACCGAGACTGCAACTTCAATGGGTGGCATTTCGTAGCCGTCCTGCGCCCCAGGCTGCGTCTTTCTGGCCAGAGAGTACGTCAACTCCTGCGAGAGAGGTTGATGGCCAAACGTCTCGACGATGTACCGGAGGTTGGCCAGCGTTTCCTTCATCTCCGACGTGAGGTCGCCTTCGGCATCCGAGTGGATGGCCTTGTGCAAGACGTCGTTGGCAAAGGTGGACAGGGCCGACATGGACGTCTCGCCCTCCACCAGCTTCTCCGAGGTGGACAGCGGACTGTCAAAGACGGATTTGGGAGGCATTATCTGGTCACGGTTCGACTGGTTCCTATCCTGCGGGCTTGCCTGTGAGCTGCTGGAAGTTGGAGCGATCGAAAAGGTCGGAGGTGCTGGGCTTCTTTGGTCTTGGGAAGCTGGTGACATGGACATTTGGCTCTGCGAGGCATCAGAGACACGAGAAGTTTCGATCAGCCGTGTCATATGATCAAGCCTCCTCTCCATGAGGTCAATCTTATCCTTTGTCCTTGACGCATCTAGTCAGCGTGGACCGGCAGGAGGGTATAGTATACTGGGGGAGGTGGAGATGGAAACTTACTCCTCCAACGGTGCCCGTCTTACCCGCTTGGGTCTCGGACGTGGCGGGGAGATGAAGCACTCGGTGCCAGTACGCTGGCAGTTGGAGCAAGGCACGAGTTTATCACATCGTATCTGAGCATGGAAATGTCAGTGCCGACAACCAAAACCAGCCAGCCAAGGATAGTATGCTTGCTGGGGTTGGGGGGTTGGGGGTTGGTTCGCAGCGGGGTTGCTCACCTTTCGTGCCCGGCATTGGTCGCACTGCGATCCATTGAAACTGCAGTCAGATTACCGAAATCTCCAAAAGCTAGGTAGCCATCTACCGGCGGAAGAGGAATGAGGGGTGGTGAGGTGATGGGCGGTTGCATGGGGAACATGGCAGAAACATACAGCCCGATTTCCGAGGGACCGGTCGGGGAGTTCGGCCTGGTAGGAGCCGCCGGTCATTGTGCTGTGTGGGAGTGCGAATAGCGCAGGCAAGCAAGTAGCCTTTTGTCCTGTATCTTGTTCTGGAGGATGAAAAAGCCAGGTGCAGATGGAGAACAAATAATGGATCTTGACAGAATCACAGAGGGAACAGGCGGGAGGCAGGGCAGATGGCGGCCGACGCAGCCTACCAACGGTAATACGGCACAGGGAGAAATTATGTCTTAAAGGGACGGCGACTGCCGCGTACCCAAGACCGCTGGTGGTTAATGCGAGGCGTTGGAGTGTTAGAGCCAAGGTAGTTCTGGCGGGCCCTCTACCGTACAAGAAACCTCAGCTCTAGCTGCAAAACCTGTCTCCAAACTAGCACCCCAGCTTGTACCCATGCGGCCTGTGTAAATCTGGGGATACCCGGGCCCCGCGCGTCCCGCCTCTCCATCAGAGGACCCTTCCACGCGGCCACGCCCCATCATAATCTTACTCTGAACACTCACCAGACAGCTAGCGTCCGTCTTGGCTCCGTCTGATACTGCAAACGGATCGAGTGAGGGAGGGCATTCTCACGGCACATTCGAGCTGGTGACGCATCTAAACTGCCTCGGTGAGGCCAGCAGGTCTGGGTTGGCTCATCTGCAGACCGTGTCCAGGCGCCTCGCCTCGACCACGACGCGTGCGGCCTGGAGGTAGCATCGCAACAGGTGAATGGAACCGTCGAGTGCTTTATAGTCATACGGACCAGCCGGGATATATACTACTATATGGACACTCGGCAGTTTCGGAGCCCGAGACTCCACAAGGAGTGCGGAAGCCCGGAGTACCGGTCCCCCTTTAGCGGACCCTGGCTGGGGTTCACTGAGTGGCTCAATTACCGCGTACCTTGCAGTTATGCCAGAGGCCAGCGAGGCTGAAGTCTCGCTTAGTTTCCGCGTCGCGCTAGAGGCGATCTAATGGGTCGGGCGCATCGCAAACTTTGATATACTCCCATCACCTCAATTGCGACCCGTTGCAGCCCATTTGAACCGACCGAGATGCCGCTGGAAGAGAAGTAGGTGACCCTCAGTGATGGCCTGTAGCTTGATGGCCTGTAGCTTGACGGACAAATGTCTTGCCAGAACTGCTCTAACACGGAGGCTGGGTGACACAGATACATAGGCCTGGGACTCGCCATTGGATCGAGTATAGCTATTGGTACGCAAACCTGTCGCTGCTCGCTCTGGCTTCTGGTGACTAACACGACTTACTACTAGGCATCAGCTTTGTCATAACGAAAAAGGTGCCGCATGCCCCCTCCACCCGCCTCGCTCGAAGCCGCCGCGATCGAAGAGCCTCCCTAGGCTGACATGCAACCGTTTAGGGCCTCAACCATGCGTCCGAACATCATGGATTTGCAGGAGACCCTTCTGTATATCTCAGGAGTCCGACTTGGTGGGCCGGCATCATGACACGTACGCGCAGCATAGAACATGACAAAGGACTAGACTGACGTCTCGAGCAGTCGTCTTTGGGGAGATCTGCAACCTCGCCGCATACGCGTTCGCGCCAGCCATTCTCGTCACTCCTCTGGGCGCGTTCTCCGTCTTGACGGGTGCTTTTCTGGGGTCGTACTTCCTCCAGGAAAGGCTGGGACTGCTAGGCAAGCTCGGAAGCGCAATCTGCCTCGAGGGTGCCCTCATCATCGTTCTTCACGCACCGCCAAACGAAGACATCCGAACCATCGACCAGGTGTTGAACAATGCTACCCAGCCGGGTGAGTGTTGGAGAATGCGCTTTCGACCGCGAGGGGTCAAGACGGCTAACCAAGCTCTCCAGGCTTCCTCTTCTATGTCGTTGCCGTCGTCACCTTCACGGTCGTCATGATTTACAAAATTGCTCCAATTCATGGGACGAGGAACCCCTTGGTGTACCTCTCCATATGCTCGGCTGTCGGGTCCGTGTCGGTCATGTCCACCAAGGCATTTGGGATCGCATTGAAGCTCTCCTTTGCTGGAGACAACCAGTTCACGCACCCGGCGACATATGCCTTCATGATCTCAATGACAGCCTGCATCTTGGTGCAGATGAACTACTTCAACAAGGCTCTCGCCCTCTTTCCCTCAAACATGTAAGTGTGCTGTCTGCACAAGCTATAGTGGTTTCTCATCGTCTACAGCGTCAATCCTGTGTACTACGTCTTCTTCACGACGGCAACCCTCTGCGCGTCCATGGCCCTCTTTGGCGGGCTCGGTGCCGCTGGGACGGTCAAGATCTTGTCGTTGGCCTGTGGACTCCTGCTCATCTTTGCCGGGGTTTATTTGCTGAACATGTCAAGATCTGACCTTGACGGGCATCAGCCGCTGCCCGATAGGGATGATGCTGGCTCAGACGTAGGCTCTGTCAGGTAGTCTTCCAGTGTTGGGAGCAAGCGAGGACAAGTCGCTTGCTTTCTTGGGACCGTGATGTGTGACAGCAAGGATACCACAGGCCTTGCAACACCTTTCGACGAGAGCCGGCCGAGACTTTCGACAGAGTAGACATGTTGAGTCACGTGTGGACCAGCATGAGACTGTCTGACGAGCCTAATTGCCGGGCCTGTCTGGTATTCCCCTTGCATGATGCTCGAGTATATCTTCGAGGGCCAGTCCGAAGAGCCGGAGATGGGACTTCATGTGCTGAAAATGCCCAGGGAGGAGCATCGCTCGTGCATGGGACGCACTCACCACCCATCACGGGTATCCGTACCTCGAGGGCCGCCCGTCGGCCCCAGGACGGGATGCTGAGCATGATGTAGGGAGGGTGAAACGGTGATCTGGTTTTAAGGGCAATGGGCTGAGGATCTGGAATCCTGCAGAGCTGAGGTCGTATATTTAGTCGAGAACTATCATGCATATTAATATCACCACCGAGCCGCCCCTAGACACGTTAGCAATAGTGAAGGATCTCATCGGGATATCTTATCTGTGACCAGTAGTCAACGCAATTATATCACTCCTTTTTATTTCCTCTCTCTTCTTGGAGGGCCACAATATAGTATCTACAAATTAAAGCATCTTAATCGGCCTAAGCCACGTAATATATTAACCTTGCTTGATAAGCCTTTAACTATATAACTTGTATTTCAAGGCTTTATCTGGCATGCATTAACTTGATCTAAGAAATGATGCCACAAGAGCGCACCAACCTGGACTACTTCATGTGATAGTGGAACTTGGTCTCCGTGCATCATAGCGAACTTGGGCCTAGTGCTTGGTTCTCCGCTTGAGCGACCGTTTAGCTCAAGTGGGTGGAAGTAGGCCTGAATAAAGGCCAGGAGATAAAGTACCGTTCATGCAAGGTTATTGTAGCCTTCAATTCCAGGAGTGAATGCCATGCACTCTTCAGGTGAACGTTGACAAGTAGCGCAAGCCATAACGTTATGCAGAGGTGAGATATGACGAAGGAAAGTTTCCGAGTTGCATTTGTATTCCTATCAGCCCTATTGGATAGAGATAATACAGATAGGAGTGCCCAACGTAGACAGAAAAGGACAGTAATGATTACTCAAAATAGTTGATCAGCATCCCAAGCCCAAATAGCTACACAACCTCTCCGGGAGGAGTAGAAGGGCGTCCAGTACACAGCTGTAGGGTAGGTAGGTAGGCACAGAACTCATTGCACTTAAGATCACGTGGTGTTTGTTTCTCCAGACACAGTTTCAGGTAATTTCCTATACGTCTCTCACAATCATGCGGTAACGTAATAGCGTAGAGGTCCAACGTAGGCATCCGAGCTCCGAGGCAAAAGTACCAAAAGCGTATTCGTATATACTACGTAAGGTGGCTATGCTATGCTCTGCCCTACAGCCGGTGACCAGGCTACTGGCTACCGCAACCTGCGGCATGAAAGCCGGGACCGTCGAGAGAATTAGAGTTTCACCAGAAGGAGGAAAAAGGGAGGGAAAATGGACAGACCCCAGTGTCTGAGCTGAAACATGGAGAGAACACTGGCATTCCAGAGCACAACGGTTCCACACCGTGGTCCGCGGACGCCGATTGGGCTTCCGTCGGGAGAGCCACGACGCTCGTGGCAACGGCGTCTCGGTATTTGATGGAGGGTTAAATTTCCCCGTCACCGTACCAAATTACGCAATGGATCGTGATCTTGACCTGCTGAAATTTCTATATCTCCATCTTCTGCTTCGGATCCCGGCACTGAAGCATCCCTTCCTTATATGGCTCCCAGCAACCACCCACTGACGTCGGTTTTCGGATCCAATGGAATCCCCGTTCACCGAGATGGCCGTTGTGCCTGATATGAAGCAAGAACATGACCGTTCAGCTCGCGAGTCCCCCGAGCTGAACGCGGATGGAGGCATGAAAAAGGCCGTATGATCTCTACTCAGTCCATCAAGAGGTATGCGTGTTGTAGCTGACAGTGATGCCTCCTAGTGCGACGCCTGTCGACACCGAAAAGTCAGTCAGACAGCTGTGCCATGGATCCAACTGCAGAACCAACTGACCTGAGCGCGCCAGATACGCTGTGATCGAAAATGCCCTTGCTCAAACTGCGAGCGGGGCAAGATAAAGTGCGTCACATCCCCTCGGGTTCAGAGGCCAAAGCGATCGCGACCTCGAAATGCGGCACTCTGGTGAGTCTCCACTGCATCTGCTTTGCCTCAGCAAGGGCTGACAGCCCACGTCTGCCATAGCCAGGGCAGAATCGAGGACCTCGATGAGCGCCTCGAGCGCATGGGCCGCCTGGTAGAGACGCTCATCGGAGTCGATGGTACAAGCTCAAGCTCAAGGGCAAACGGCTCTGCCTCGGCCTCGCCTTCGTCCACCATATTAAGCCAGCCGACAGACTCTACGTCGCTTGGCTCGCCGCCAGTCGAGATGCACACGCCGCAAATGACCTTTCAGCAACATCTGCAACCCGAAGACGCTCGGAAGATCGCCAGCCGAGAGCCCGAAGAGAGCAGCCTCGAAGTGGAGGGCTCATCGTCGCTCTCTGCTCATTCAACGTTTGCCGTCGACTTCCTGCGCAAAGTGGCTGGCTCTGATGGGGCAAGCGGCCTCTACTTCGACGCTCGCGAGCTCCTCGACGCCCTCGGCCACACCGTCGATACCCTCCAGAACCAGCAGCAGTCGCTGGAATCTGCATTTCCCTCGATGCAGCCGACAGTGCCTACGGGTTCGCGACCTGGCACATTGCCACCCATCGAAACATCCGTGGCAGTTATAAGAAAGGCACAAGGTATGGCCCCCTCTGACCGCTTGACGCCTTGTCGCTTCACAAGTAGACCGGTTCGAAACTGGCCCTGGAGGACACCAAGTTGAATGGTCACCGTTAACCCAACCTAGCTCTACGCCACGTCACCCTCGAGTTCCTCTGTGGGCTGCTCCGCGTGCAGAGTTTGCCCGACTTGTGCCTGAGAGTCTATTTCTCTCAAGAGTATTCCGAGACCGACTTTATCATTCTCAACGTTGCGCTATACTGTAAGCTCGACTGCCTTCTGTGACGCCTGCACCATGAGCTGAGCATCTCGCATAGTTTTATTCCGCAACCAGGCTATCGAGCCGTCGGACCAGCAATCGCCAAGCGGCTTCCAGAGCGTCCATCAGCATCAGTGCGCAGCGAATCTTGAAAAGGCGCTTGCGGGACTGTCATTGCATGTCAAACCTTCCTACGACATGGTCTTGGCCCTTGTGCTTGGGGTATGTCAACCCTGAACCAACTGACTACTCGTGTGTGGCTCAGCTCTGACGGATGAAAACAGGCCATATACTTTGTCGAGATTTCGAGGCCATCCGTGGCATGGACTCTGATCACCACGGCGCAGCAGACTTCGCACCGTCTTGGCTTCCATACACGTCAGAAAGGTGCAGATGAAGGCACGGATGTCCCCAACAAAACAGGTCTCCTCTTCTGGGTCATCTACTTCCTCGAGAAGAGCTTGAGCCTGCGGCTCGGTCGATCGTCTACCATTCCGCCCTACGACATCACCGTTCCGCACCCGGGAGGGACTTATGCGTTAGCCTCCCCTGGTATGAGCTATTGCCGTCTGGCGGTAGCTCTCGCTGGATTGGCTGGGGCAGTCTACGACAACCTCTATTGCGCGCAGGCACTTCGCCTTCCCGATGAAATGCGCCGGCAAAGAGTAGTAGATCTATCGCAAGAACTGCACGCCATTCAGGAAAAGTCTCGCATCATCCATGTAAGCCGCACCATGTCTCCGTTTCCGCTTGTGTTGATGGCACGCTGACTTTTGCCCCCTGTAGGAGAGATTGATTCACTCCGAGCCCGACAAGGACAGGAGAGAAATGCTCACCTTTATATGTGCATCGGACGAAGTTGTGCATCTGTCGATCCTGACCCTCATACACCGAGCTGTTCCGTCTCTAACAAGCCCCGTCACGATGTTCACTGATGAGTGCATTGCCGCCGCCAGAGCTGCTCTCGAATCCCATCAAAGATGCGTGCAAGGGTTCGGAAAGGGGCAACCGCCAATCCTGTCTGCATATCTGAGTTGGTACGTACACAACCTCTTGATTGAACCCGTCATGTTATGAGCGTATCGTGAAACTGACTGAGCCCCCAGGACAATCCTCTTCTCGCCTTTCATCCCCTTCATCGTGCTATTTTGCCACGCCATTGAGACAGGGAACATGGAAGACTTGACCCGGATGGGATTGTTCGTTGAATCCATCGAGTGTGCGGCCCAATACTCGCCCAATCTTGCGAACCACCAGCGACTCTTTCACGTCTTCCACAACGTGGCACAGCGCTACACCGAGCTCAAGTCGTCCCTCACCACATCGCAGCACGACCAGATGGAACTCAACGCGGAGATGGATGCATATATCAGCTCACTTCTGTTCCAGCCACAAGCAGGAGCAGGAGCAGGAGCAGGACCAAGAATTGTCCTTGATTCGTGGGATATGGGAGTCGACACTCAGATGACGCCGTCGACAACGTTCCCCGTGAGCTTGCCTTCGAGTCATCCTGGATCGATTCATGGTGCAGATGATGCCTCACATTTGACGAACTGGCCTTATGATGGACCTATAGAGTAAATGCTGCGCAGGGATGGTACCGGAAGTGTGGTATAAGTCATAGAATTATAGAATACATGTAGTCCCCTCTCTCAAGCGCCTTTCGTTTCTACTTGGAGCATAAATACAGCGAGACGAACAACTTGTCGTAGCAATATGCTGGTGCACGGCCTCGGTGCCTCGCTACGCAATTCCTGTAGCTTTATGAGGAGAGGCATGAGGGCAGTAATTTCGGTACAAGCTCAGGCTTCTCTGGTGATGCCCCAGACCCCTTTATCAGTTACAGGCACACAACTCTTAAGTGTTAGATTGCTACTTATGGCATAGTGCAGGGAGATCCTCACCCTTCCAAGACCGCCAAGGGCGGCACCCCGGTCTAATCGCGCATAATATCCGCAAGTTATATCCTTGTAATACAAACCATGTTATGCGATTGAATCGGACCAAACGCCTCGATGCACCACCTCAGATAGGCGCCGTCACCGGTCTCAAAAGCATAGAGTTCTGCTCCTACCTGACAGGCTCCCATTTAGAAACGCTCTCGAATAGAGAGGCGCTCCAATTAGCTCAACTAGCGAGCCTGTCAACAACTGCACGTGTGAACTTGTGGAGAAGTATGACACAGCTTACCATTTCATATCCTTGTAACTATCCATACATGGCTCGATCGACCTTGTTTCCCTCTCGTTATTGGACACAAGAAGGGTGTAAGGGGCAGGGAAATATGGAACTTGGCTGTGGATCGGCTGCACTACCGCCGTCGCAAGTTCGGGGTTTCTTGTGTTCCCCGACAGACGTACGCATATATCTCGCACACATACCAAGATGGATCAAATATATGATGGAATAGACACTGGAGAAGTGACTAATGATCAGTTCATGACCTCTTGCCCTTCCTTTCCCTTTGCTCTGATCGAGGTTCTTTGTCCGCTCCGCGCCCTCGCCTCCACATTCTACTAGGTGCTCTCTGTTCAGCCACATTGCTGTCTCTCTGGCAGAAGAAAAATATCCTACTGGCTAACAGGGTAGTGGCAGCACGGTAGATGCGCTCCCGCCCGCCAAGCTTATACAGATAGGGTCTCGGGCGGCCACACTTCCCTGTCATTTGCTGTAACTACCAAATACCCGCAACGCATGAGACTTGACTGGGGCCCCTGATTCATGGCGGATCTGGTTGCAAATTCAGCCCAGCCGGTTGGTGTCTGTCCGTATGTAAAACCGGCCTTTCGGACAGTCGGGCTCATCGGCGTGCCGCCGGTGTGCGACTGATGCTGTATCGGTTCCGCTTGAGGAGAGTGAGTCGATGATCTGCATGAGTAGATGTCTCAACTTGAATGTTTTGTGCTCGTAATTGCCGAGATCAACATCCGATCACGATCATAATATGGAGATATAAAATAGGCAGAGCCTTCCACGAGAACGGCCTACTTCACGAAAGGAACCAGGCTTTCTACCAGTCATCAGCTCAACACTCCTTGGTCTCAGCTATATTCATTGAAATCATGCTGGAAGACCTTTTCTCAGGGGTGGATATTTCCCTCCTCCATTTCATCCTCGTTGCTACTCCTCTTATCCTCGTCTACTTTGTAGGCTCAGGACCGAAGCTCTACAGCCAATTCCCTACGGCTGGACTGGATGGAAATGAGGGTTTCTTTGGAAAGATCGAAAAGGCCCGGAAAAGATATCTCGAGAATGGGCCAGGGATGATACTTGCCGAGAGTATAAAAAAGGTAGTTCTGCCATGCTCTGAAGCTGGGACGTGGGTTTATTAACCAAATCTAGTTTTCGGGAGTTTTTCAAGTCGTTACGCCCTCAGGCCCAAAGATTGTCCTGCCCAACAAGTTTGCGGAAGAGATCCGAAACAATCCCAACTTCAACTTTCATTTAGCCACCGCAAATGTAATACAATAACTTGCCCACACACGTGAGGGCCTCACTAACGTAGCTCAGGACTTCTTCGGCCCCTACCCTGGCTTTGATGGCTTCGACACCACCAACAACAATGTACATATCATGGCCGATACTGTCAGGGGCAGACTCACCCAGTCACTTAGTCTGTCACTTCTCTGAGGCTTCACGTTCTGGTCGAAAGTTCTAATCATTGTTGCAGACTTCATCAGTCCAGAATTAGCCGAGGAGACAACAGCTGCAGTTACTGAGCTATTCGGCCAACCAGAAAGTAGGTCGGCTTCCTGAGCGGAGACGTGAAAGTGCGGCATGTTAACTGCGTCATAACAGCATGGACGGAAATCCAATACAAGCCCATCATCCTTCAGCTTGTTGCACGTGTTTCCTCTCGCGTCTTCATCGGACCAGAGTTGTGTTCAAACCAGGAGTGGCTCGACTACAGCGTAAACTACGCCGTTCAGGGATTCATGGCTGCCGATGCTTTGCGCAGCTGGCCTTTTTTCCTGCGTCCTATTGTTCATTGGTTTCTTCCAGAATGCCGCGAGCTCAGGGCTTTTCTTGCCCGAGCACGACTAGTTCTTGATCCCGTTGTCAAGAAGCGCCGAGCAGAGAACCTCCAGGCCCGTGAACAAGGTGAAAAATCATCCAAGGTGGCAGATACCATTGGCTGGATGGATGACGCAGCCAAGGGCCGGAAGTATGATGTTCTCGTTGCACAGCTTGGCCTCTCGCTTGCGGCCATCCACACCACGACTGAGCTGGTCAGTGGCATCATCACTGATCTTTGCACCCACCCGGAATGGTTCGAACCCTTGCGCGAGGAGATGGAGTCTGTCATCAAACAATATGGGTGGACTAAAAAGACATTGCACGAGATGAAGTTCACGGATAGCTTGATGAAGGAGTCTCAACGCCATCACTTCGGAGACGTCGGTAGGTTGTACCCGTGCTCTATTTCGGTATCCAGTGTTTCTAACTGTTCACACCTGTAGCGGCGATGCACCGGAAAGTCACGAAGCCCACTACGCTATCCGATGGTACCCAACTGCCCAAGGGTGCTAGTACTATGGTCAGGCTCGACGAGATGCACAATACGGCCACTTTTCCGGATCCCCATGGCTACCACCCTCGGCGCTTTCTCGAAATGCGCCAGAAGCCTGGCGAGGAGCACAAGTGGAACTTTGTGACAACGTCCCCTGAGCATCTTGCGTTCGGCCACGGGAAGTACTCGTGCCCCGGGCGATTCTTCGCCGCAAACGAGATGAAGATCATCCTGATCCACCTATTGTTACAATACGACTGGAAGTTCACGGCCGAAGGACGCAAGGAAGATATAGTCAAAAGCGCAGATGTCGCCACGGACCCTGAGGCCAAAGCGATGATCAAGATCAGGAAGCAAAGTATCCTCGTCTGAAAGCAATGTACGCAAGGCGGAAGGGGGGTAGGATGCCTGCTGGAACAAGGGGCAGAACAAGCCTGAGTCAGTGGTGCAACGATCCTAGCATGAGCTCCGTATTGGCCAACTACTCTAGCTATAGATGCTAGAGAAGCTGAGCAGAGCGATTCTTGAATTTATAGAGTATATTGATTAGTAACCCTTGGCACTTCCCAAACTCTCCTCTGGCCTATGATGAATATACGGTTGGATTAAGCTAGACCAATGGCCGGGCGGATTGCGTCGATCCGCTTGATCCGACGTGCCACTATTGAAACTCTATGCCCCCGATCCGACCCGGTAGCTATGCAGGAAGCGGGCAGATTATGTCACTACGCCATACAGTGAAAGTGCAAGGTACCCTACAATAGGTACTGATGCAATTGGGCCATATCTGCTTTACGACAATGTGTAATTAAGTTACTTAGAGCAAGTGTATCAACATTACAGTAGTAGCTACCTTATGCTTCTTGTCTCGCACTTCGGCCATTGTTGCTGTATAGCGTTGAGCTGTTTCTTTCCTCCCATACCGAAGAACTCGGACGCTTCCAAAGGTTTTCCTGAGATCCTTCAGGCCATTCGGTTGACATAATGTGATGTCGCCGGCAGACTCCTCCGGAAGAGAAGGAATTCCGTCCCCAGGAGACTGGCAACCAAATATGGAGTGAAAGCTGTTCGGAAACTGCCTAGTGCATTGCTGTTGGAAGCTCCAGGATATATTCCCTATAGTGACTTGATTATAGTCTCCGGTGGTTTGAGGAATGTTAAGTTCAAGTCCTTAAACCGGAGATGAGGAAGGGCGCGAGTCGGTGGGCTGGTTAGCCCAAGTTATCTTGCACACAAATATATGTTGTTGTCCCAGACCAGAACTCAATCTTCAAAGCTCGGCGCCGGGCAAACCCAGCAGATGGTACGGTTTGCTGTGTAGAGTCCATAGGAGAATGTGGCTTTAACGGTCCCTGATCGCTTTCAAATGGTTGATCTTTCACCACAGGCGAACATGTTTCTAGTGTATATCATCCCCTATCGCTACACACAGAGGCTTGCTCTTCGTAATAGGATCGGTATCAGGTAAGCTTTATTGCAATTCTTGATAACTTTAAAGCGCTTTGGACGAAACTGGAATAGATCTAAGCCCTCGGCCCCAGGCGGCTAATCTATGTATGCCGCCTTATTATGCTTACTGTGTCTGTGGGACCAGCCAGGTGCTATCTGAGCAGTGTGTTTGACACGCCGACACCTTCCGCGGAGCTGCCGTTGGCTGAGAGTCAGAGTTGGGGAACTCAAGCCGGGAATGAAGAGGTGATGATATATCTAGGGTACTTTACTACGCTGTGGTATCTCTGCGCTGATTGCATGCCTTTTGTTGGGATACGAATTGACATGTATCTGCTCTGGAGTTGTTTCTAGAAACGTTCTACCATTTATATTGCGATAAGGAGTCTTCGTATGCTTAATTTCTTTCTTTTCAACTTCATTGGACCTCTGCTGCCACTTTAGCGACAGGCTAGCCAAGTAGAAGCATAATATCTACGCAAATTCTGCCGTAGAGACAGCCATCAAGTGAGTATGAACCCGTTCTCCATCTTTCTCTCTTGTCCAGCAGTAGGGATCGCCGTGGGAGAACGTTTTACCCATGTATGGCGCCCTATAGAACAAGCAGCAGCAGCGACGCACCCGTGAGTCCATAACATGAGAGGCCTCAACCAAATGGCAAATCAGGCCGCCGAAGTGTGAGGCTAGATGGGGGCGCCGTTCGCGCTCGTCTTGCCGCCTCAACTAGGTAATCCTTCTAGAGCGTCAAGTAGCGAGAACGCGACCGAAGTCACCTAGTTCCCATGGCCCTCTAAACTCTGTAAGCATCAGTCCGCAGGTATTGCTCCTGACGCGCAGTTCATAACTTCATGCCCATCGGTACCAGATCCCATGGAATGTTTGCGCCTGGAAGCTGGACCTCTGCGGCATTTATTCCAGCTAATCAGATGTTAACTTACCCCGCACACATGAATCTCGTACTAATCATATAAGGAAAGGGTTGGCGTGATAGTGGAGTGCCAAGGGCCTAGTCTCACGCTTCAGAGAGCGGATTTGTCATATTCCTGGAGAACAGTAGGAAGCCAGACTCTTCGTCAATCCTCACGGAACACTCCGCTCGAGTCATGCCATCCGTGGGTGTGGAAGTGCAAGCAGGTGTAGGCCGAGAATGGAAATATATATGAGAGCACCTCGCTGTGTATTATTAATTGAAAGCTGTGTTGACGATGGGTGGAGATTAGTAGCGTTACTTCGTGAGAACTACTTAAAAGACTCATGGGCGTTCCCTGGCTTGGCTGTCTGCATTATCACATACACTCATCCCTTACAACGAGCCCAAAATGCCTCTCGCCTCTCAGAAAGCAACAAACCGCATTATCCTGGGTCTTATGACCTTTGGAACCAATGAAAAGGAGGGCGCTCGTATTACCGACATCAATATTTTCAACCAGACACTCGACATCTTGCAATCTCGGGGCTACAATGAGGTCGATACAGCGCGCCAATACGATGGCGGCAAGCAGGAGGCCTTCACTGGCCAGACCAACTGGAAGGAAAGAGGTCTAATGCTGGCTACCAAGGTCGACTATCCGGAGAACCCGGGCGATAACGCGGCCCCCAAGGTGATTGAGTCAGTCGAGGGTAGTCTGAAGGATCTAGGCACAGACTGCATTGATGTCAGTGACATAAGCACCCCTTTACCCAAGCCTCAGATATCGTAGCCATGGATGCTAATGCGCGTTAATAGTTGCTTTATCTGCACCGCCCTGACCGTGGTGTTCCCTTCGCAGAGACACTAGAGGCCATCAATGAGCTTCACAAGGCTGGCAAGTTTATGCGCTTTGGCATCAGCAACTTCACAGCATTCGAAGTCGCCGAGATAGTCATGACCTGCAAGTACAATGATTGGGTGAGGCCTGTCGTCTATCAGGGCGTGTACAACTGCATTACCCGAGCTATCGAGCCGGAGCTTATCGTCGCATGCCGAAGATACGGCCTCGATATCGTTGTCTATAACCCGCTAGCAGGCGGTCTACTCTCCGGCAAGATCAAGTCTGGGGATCTGGTACCCGAGAGTGGTGGTTTCTCCGATGCTTCCAGCATTGGTCAGACGTATCGCAAGCGATACTTCCGCGAAAGTAACTTCAAGGCACTAAAAGTTATCGAAGCAGCCATTGCGAAGCATGGTCTGACTATGATCGAGACGGCGCTGCGGTGGATGGTCCATCACTCCAAGCTGCGTATCACAAACGGCAATGACGGTCTCGTGATCGGCATTTCGAGCATTTCTCAGCTAGAGAATAACCTGGATAACCTAGAAAAGGGCCCATTGCCTGATGAGATTGTGCAAGCTCTGGACCAAGCCTGGGAGTACTCGAGGAATGATGTAACTAACTACTGGCACGGGGAGTTGGAATATGGGTATGATACGGCGGAGGTGCTCTTTGGCGCGGGAGCAAAGTAATTATAGGTATAAAATATGAGGTTTTTACGATTTGGTTTGAAAGGATATCGAGTACAGATTTATAGACACGCGGATCAAAGACAGCAAGCGTTCGACTCAACCCCAGGCATAATAAAAAGAGTGGGTGGTCTATATGCTTTTGAAGAACAACAACAGAAGCAATATAAAACGTTAGAGAAGAAACCAAGGAATCACGAGCCCATGAGGCAAAGCTTTGCCTTTCGCTCAGTTTTTAAAAGTGCGTTATGCTAAAACCCTGACTTGACGCCCCTATTTATGAGTACCTATGTTCCTCAGAGATAAGTAAAGCATAAATGATATTTTCCTTCACATTATAAGTCTACCTTGATCATTTGGCGTAATCTGAGTTCTCAAGTATGATTCAGGAGACTGGCTTCAACAACTATTAGCCCCTGAGACTCCGATCTGCCCCTTGTCTGTCGAATCAGACGCGGGCATTACGCTCGAAGACACGGACCGCCCCTTTAATTAGAAGTCCTCTCCTGGGATTGGAGAATTGCGATCCACTGCTCAGCCATCGGATATACCATGTTACTTAACTGACCAACATAAACTGGGCTTGGATGGGAGATTGACATGTCCTGTCCTCTCCCTTTTGCTTACCTTTTCGCTGTGTTGCGATATGATGTCTTGCATCCTCAGGACAGGAAAAGTCTCAGTCTTCAAGATATTTGGCGTGCTCATATTCTTGACCCTGCTGTTGATTCTCAACAGCGATTATGGGTGCTTTCTTAAACCTACCACAGAACCGCAACTGTTCACAACAGACAGAGCAAATGCCTATGTCTTCTACGCGACAAATGACGCCTATGCTTGCTCAGTCCTCGTCAACGTCCATATCCTGAGGACCTCCCACAACACAAAGCACCGGATTATTATCTTGGTATCCAAAGATGTCTCTTCCAAATACCATTCTTCGTTCAAATCTCTTAGCGCGGAGGTCATTCATGAGGAACCCATCCAACCACATCCCGAAACCAGGGCAGATTATCGCGACTGTTTACTTAAACTCTCGGCTTTCAGTCTACACGAGCTAGATCCAAGCCTACAGCGACTCCTGGTAGTCGAGGCAGATCAACTCGTCCTGAAAGATCTCGACCACCTTTTCGACCTGCCACCAGCAGATCTCTATGCCCCAAGAGCCTATTGGCTCGGCGATTCGTCCTTCAGCACTACTCTGATGCTGATACAGCCCACGTCGGAGATGTGGAACGACATACAGGATATGGCCGCGAACCTTCAGCCGAACCAGTTGGACATGGATATTGTCAACGATATTTTTGGACCAGATGCAGTTCCACTCCCTGATTCGTACGTTGTATTGAACAAACATTGGGACGAATGGAGTCTTCCCCCGTGGTTCTCAGCAACAGCAACATCAACAGCCTCTTCCCCCGCCGTGCCGTCACAGACGGCATCTAATCAGGACTTGGACGATCTTTCAGTTCAGGCACATGTCATTCACTTTAGTGTCGCTGACAAGCCATGGATGCATGATCTCTGGGAGGTGGGTGAGATGGAATACTACGCGCACCAAGTCTTGCTTCTGCAGTGGGAGGAGTGGAGGGTTCGTGCCCTGGCGTTGTGCCCAGCAGGGGTAATTGATCATCTCTAGTATGAATGACGCTTAGAGAAACTGTAAGACGAGAAATTACAAAGAGTCTGAATGCATATAATGTTAGTTTGCGCTGAAGAAATCGGAACATACGGGACCGGCATGGAAAAAGATGCGTATCACGTATGCACTTGCTGATTTAATCCTGTCACTTACCAGCTTGGAATTTCGTCCGAGAAGCTTTATTCAAGTAAGAAGCGTCCCCGTTTGTGACAGGTTAACCCTGAATCCGACTTCTTCCTCTTTGTGGCTTTCAAGTCGTGTAGACTCACGAGTTTATTCATGTGGTTTCGCGAGCCAGGTACGTATCTTCCGAGGCGTGAATATCCTCATCTACGTCACTACGTACCGCCTTGGTTCAATTAAGCTTATCAAATAGCTAGGCGGCAATCTTTAACGTAAACCTTAATGCTTTCCTAAACGAGAAACAAGCCCAAAGTGGCAACTTTTAGGTTTTGTGATGATGGACTGGGTTTTATATACAGCTTGTCAATGAGCACTAAATGATTATATAACTCAGGTATTTTAGATGGTTCAGGCTGTTAAGAACCCAGGTCCAGAATGGGGCGGCTTCTGATCCTTATTGGAGTGACGGGATGGCGAAAGCTTGCTTGTTACTCTTTGCAAGGACGGCAAGCAAACCAGCCACTAATCGTTAATGATCTCGGTACCTGTTGCAGGGTACCTTGCACTTTGCCGATAGCACATTGGGCTGTTTTGTACGACATGATCTCTGTGTGACGTGAACTAACAGGTCAAGGCTGAAGGTGAATCAAAGAACCAATCCATGCACGATAACTTTTAACCTTTGCCTAGCTACAATCTTGAAAGTTCGTTCAGGTTTCCCAAGTTCGATCAGGAATGTACGCCCTCTCAAGAGATCCGTTCTCTGAAAAAGCAAAAGAGAGAATTGATTTAAATTGCTGAGTAATCGCAGAGTCTCGGTCAAGCTTCCATTATAGGAATCTCCTTTCCTCCGATGACGATCATCAAAGCGGAGGTACAGTCCCCTCATTATATAAACCTAGCAAAGCCTCGGGTGTTTTAATTATTAATCCTTACTCCTAATATTCATCTAATTATTATCTCACGGTGAAATAAATTGAGACAATACCAAACAAGATGGCCCAAGTCCTGGTTGTTTATCCGTCGGGTTCGTCCTTCGACCTTGACTACTACCTCAAAAAGCACATGCCGCTGGTTGCCGCGTAAGTTTCCATATGATTGTACCAGGGGACTTTGGACCTGACTGACCGTCTATACAGTTGTTGGGGCCCCTTTGGTCTTCGAAGCTGGAAGATTCTCACCTTCCCCGCCGATGCGCAGTATCAGGTCCAGGCAACGTTGGAGTGGACCAGCCTTGAGGACTTTGAAAAGGCTGCTGCCAGTGAAGAAGCTAAGAAGGTCTTTGGTGATATTAAGGAGTTTACTTCTGCACAGCCGCTCCTCCTCAAGGGAGAGGTTGTTGCTGGAGAAGCTGTCGCGTTGTCTAAGATCTGAAAATAAGTTAAAAATATCAATTGCGGAATGACTGCCCAGTGACGCAGACCTGAGAAAACTTGAGCAACATAGATTTCCGTTTGCTATAGCAAGGTGACCTAATGAACTGACATGTCTATCGATTCCGACCTGGTGCCAAATGTACCTAGCGATAATGTATTTCTACCTCTAGCATCCACGAACATACAGATCAGGGATATCCGACATATCTTGAGAGACCTGAAAATGCATCTCTCGGCCAGGATTCTTGACGTAGGCAACGCATCGAGATGTTCCCCGAACTGCAGCAACAAGTACATCGCCTAGAATTTCCTCCCAGTCTTGACGAAAGCGTGCAAAGTCATTCTCGGCCAGAGTCGGGGGACCGTTGAAGTGATCCACGATTCGTCGTTGTTGTGCAGATGATAGCGTCGAGCTGCCGCTCCGGACATCGAAGAGATTGTCAAGGCCGCTCTCCGTCTCCCGCTCTCGCATGTACGCGAGGGCCACCAATGCCTCTCGCACCTTGCCGCCGGCTGCTGTCGAGTCAAACGCCGGTGCCCAGATGTGCTCGAGCATATAAATGATGCGGTCGATGGATCTCCAGAAGAGGCCGCTCCTACAGTCCTTGTACTGCACTGAATCCACGTAAAGAGGGAGAAAAGAGGTTTGTTCATCCCAGTCGCTATCGAGGCCGATGTCAGCAATCCAGCCACCGCGGCCCAGGTCCGCAGTGCTAAAGATGGATCGCTGCCACAGATCCCGCAACAGAGGTGGTCCACCGTCAAGGACACGTCGCATGTGGTCTTTTGAGAGTGTCCTTTGGAGCGTGCCTTGGAAGTGAAGTACAACGACATCTGGCTTGTTGGCCCTCTTGATGCTTTGCTGATTAACGGCAACGCCAGCAACATCGAGGTCCCTGGCATCGGTTCGCTGCCTTCTCACCGCCCAGCTGTCCTTTGCCGCCATAAGAATAAAGGCTCGGACAACATCTGCGTCGACATGGAGAAATTCATTGGAGAGAGGCAAGCACTCGGGCTTTGTAGCATGTTCTGCATTCCCTAGTGCCCAGTGATTGAGAACGCTGGTCAAGGTACGGTTCTAACAAGCCTTATCGCCACCGTGTGGTTGACTGTGGCATTGCGGTGACGTGCAGACATGGAGAGGACCATCTGATAGTTGATGCCAGGAGTATCTCGCACAAGTCCCCTCGGATAGGCGCAGCGCTGTCCGGCCTTGACGCGTCAGCGAGGTAACGACCTTCCAGCCGCGATCGGCGAGGACCAAAGCAACCGCTGCGGGGACTAAGGCGAGTATCGCAGGATATGCGGAGAGGGATGCAAGAACTGCTTCGTCGGGCATTTTGTTAAGCTGTGTCTCAACTTGAGCATGAAAGGAGGGAATACAGTTGCCTCTATGAGATGCCAGATACAGGGAAGTATCACCTCAAGTGAAGACAAGGCAACCAGGGTGTGATGTGGCAATGGCGAACGCCACCGTCTGTGTTTGAGGCAACCCATGTTCTGCCTCGTCGACACGCGGGGGTTTCAGCTCGGTCAGCCGCACTTCGTATTACGCGCCATATCGATGAGGAGAAACCTTTCCACCGTCATCGTCAGCTTTGGTCAAGATGCCTCTCGAGTTTGAAGCTGAGCTCCTCGAGGCTGTCGCGTCGAATGATACTGCGCGAGTCACTCAGCTCTTAGACGATGGAGCCAACGCCAATGCTGGCTTACTTCAAGGCGAAGCCACAGCCCTCTCCATTGCTGTTCGCAACGGAAACGAGGATATCGTCGAACTGCTCTTGCGCCATGGCTGTGAATGCTGTATGGTCGAACGGATCCCCGACATCTTCTCGCAAGGCACGATTACTCCGCTACCGGACGTGAATGTCGTTACAGACACAGCAAAACGAATGCTTCACACTCACGGGCTGGAACTCGCCGGAACCACATTGGTCCGTTTCCTTCTGCGGCGGTTTGGATGGCAGCAGCCGCGACTTTATCGCTACCGATATGCAATGCTCCTCTTTGGCCACTATCTTTGGTGGGCTAATGTTACTGTATGCGAAGCCATTTTCCTGCCTTCAAGTCGAGTATGGCAACATACAAAGACTGGAAATTCTATCTCGGCACTATGGGTGTAGTTGCAGGTCCTCTCAAGCTTCACAACGCCATCTCGGGCAGGCTGTCCGGTGACTACAAGGCGGCATCCAGGTTGGGCACGCGTTTTCCTGGTCTTCCTCAAGACATGGCTCTCGCAATCCCTGTTTATGCGACTGTAAGCGCCCTTGTAAAAGGTGTGCGCTATATAGGCATCCGGACAGGATTAATCGATGGCCCTCGACCCGTCAATCCAGCTGTGATTGCCAGTTACCGACACCAAGACTGGCAGCCACCGGGGAAGTTGATCCTCGATGCTGTGCTCGAGTCCTCAGCCATCACTCAGTCTATTGTTCTTAGGCTTCTGAGAGCCGACATGCTCGCGGAAAGACCATACAGAGAGTCATTCGTGGCAGCGGAGTTATGCAAGTTGGCTATCGATCGCTGCTGGAACGAACTCCTGGGGTACCTGATTCAAGAAGACGCCATCGTTGAGGCGCACGAATCTAATCTCTACCCAAAGAATACGACATGGGCTCCTATGTGGGAAGCGCTGATGTACGCATTTCCATCAGAAGCAGGTGTTCAATTTGAAACTGTGATTTATCAGGGGACACCAACTCGGCATAACACTGAGTGGCCGCCACGGTCAACACCGACCCCAATACCAGCTTTCCACGCCTTAGCGCAGTCTGAGACGTTCAAGCAACTAGCCAGCTCCGGCCTTGACCAAGATACCGCAATATGCGAAGAGTTGATGGATACTTTGGTCACTGCTGGAGCCGATCCCTCGGCCATATATCATGAGCGAGACGTGGCCGCCCGCCTCGCTGTACCGAAAAACGAGCCCTACTCAACAAGGATACTGAAACATTTCCTCGAACTTCGCACCGCAGTGTCCTTGAGAAGGCCAAAAGAGATTGAGCCGGCACTCCATTGTGCCCTCAATAGCATCTGGCCAAACATTGAGCATATTCGCCTGCTTCTCCAGAACGGTTATTCTGCCAGCGTCGAGAATAGACGAGGACTGACTCCGCTCCACGTCGCCACATACATGAACCAAGGCACTGATGCCATGCAGTTACTTCTCGACTACGGCGCCGATCCGAATGATGGTGGGAGTAAGAGCTCCCTTCCGCTCATCCGAGCCTTGCACGACATGAGTTTGAGAAAGTTCATGTTCCTGCTGAACCATGGGGCCGATACTGGACTGAGAGTGGGCGACAAAAGCATATTGACTATCGTCCTGGAGCTTTCAGACAACGTGATTGTTCTCAAGTACCATCTCGTTAAAGCACTTGATCTTCTTGCGAGTATTGATGTGTATGAGCCTGCGTCGAGGACGTCGCCTGCCCTACGAGCCGGTGTTACTCAAGGTCTTTACCAGGTTCACAAGCGAAAGATGCTTGACATGCTTGTTGAAAACATTCCCGACGAGTATGTACAGGCTCAGCTAGACGACACGCTGGAGTTCTGCTCTAGGCCGTTAGAGTCACGTGTACATTGGACAACTAATGCCTCCGCCTTGTTCTACCTGCTTGGCAAAGGCGCCGACCCGAGAGTGGCGAGACAGGGCCGAGATAATCTGCTGCATCTCATCTGCGCTGCGGAGAATGGGGCTGACCACGAGAACCGCGAAGAGCTGGCAGCACTCCTGGAACGGGGTCTTTTAGATATCAACGACGCTGGAAATAATGGAAGACGACCATTGCACGTAGCCATCGACAATTGCCAGAGAGACTTTGCATTATTGCTTCTTGAGCATGGTGCCACCGCGGACATTGAGGATGACGAGGGTAAGACACCGCTGCAGGTCGTCTGTTCCCAAGAATGTCCCGAGTATGACATATCCGACTCCTCCAACGCACTCGACGATGGCCTTCGTGACGGGTTCAACGAAGGCAGACGGGGAGGTGCCGCCTTTGGATTCGAGGCCCAGAGGGTAAACCTTGAGGTGAAGAAAAGTCTCGTACAGGAGGAGATGCTTCAAGCGTTGCTCAATCACGGTGCAGATCCACTCAAGAAAGACTCGGGCGGTCGAAGCGCTCTCTTGTTGGCATGTAAGAAAGCGAACACCGTGCTTGTGGCCGGCATTCTTTACTGGCTCGATCAGCTTGAGAGGTCATCAGGGAGTGCTGTAGAGGAAGCCCTGTTCACGAGGGATAATGACGGAAATTCTTGTCTTCACATCGCAGCAGCTGCAGGAAACTCTCGTGTCATCAAGGCCCTGCTTGGACTTGGATACTTAGAGCAAACAGCTGTGAACCAGTGGCGCCTCCAGGCCGTTCTAAACGAGGACAGCGCCAGGGAAAATCCACCGAGCGAGGAAGAAGAGATGCGTCAGGAAGAGGACTACTATGCCCAAACCGAATCCATGCCGTCATTCTTGCGGGATAAGACAGTGGTTTTCACCAAGCGCGAGCCTGTCACTTTCTCCATCAGCGGTGAGTGGAGAAGAGAAGTAGGGAGCATCAGGTTGCCGAATGTCCAAGTCGAAGAGTGGAAGCTGTCTAGATCGACGGTTTCCAAGGAGAGCATGCTCCTGGTTGCTGAGAGGAATTCACAAGGCAAGACGCCGCTGCACTGCGCAGCGGAGCGTGGTTTTCTGGATATTGCGAAGCTCTTGCTGGAACTTACAGATGTTGATATCTCAGCGACGGATAAACAGGACAAGACGGCAGCTGACTACGCCGCGGAGAAAAACCATTTCGATATTTACTCGATGTTGCGAAGTTTTCGGCAGGAGGCTGCAGTGGAATAGTTCATAGTCTTCTTCATAGTCCGACGTGGCCGTGGCAACAAATCGTGTACAAAATTCATCATACGATACGATAGTATAAAAGTGGATGTTCTGTATGTAACAAAAACGCAGTCAAGGCCAACCCATCGTTGGGCTCAAAAGGCGGGCATCGGGCATCGGGCATCGGAGGAATCCTCGGAGGGGGGCCACTATCGCCCGAGGTTGGCGGGAATGTCCGGTCTTCTGATGACGAGACAAGGCTTGGGTCGAGATCTGCAATAATCAATCATTTAAATGGCAAAGTGTATGGGCATGGGAATCCAAAGTCACCCTACCTCTGGTAACAGCCAAGAGTGAGATCTGGAATGATGGAAGACACGTCCTCGAGTAGCACCATGGATCTCAACCATGACAGCGACACCAGCCCCTCAGAAGGTGGTGATCTTTTTGCCAAACCTCCCGGGCAGCCTCTAAGCGCCGCTCTCTCAGACTTGTTTGACGACAATATTGCGGCAAAGGTGCTGCATGCAGCCGAAACAGGGCTGGAGAAGAACGTAAGAGTGATATGAACACTGTTTGCTTCCAGTTCACTTACGTTCAGCAGAATCCTCCCGTTGCATATCCAGAGTACGTCCCTCAGACAGGGCCATTGGCAGGCAAATATGTCCTTCGTGAAAAGAATTTTTGGACCTGCGGCTTCTTCCCTGGCTCAGTATACTCTCTGGTCGAGAGGCTGGTGAAATTTCCACAAGCGTCGCCTGGGGGAGAGAAGGGGCAAAAGCTGCTGGCACAGCTGTTGAATCTTGGACGTGCTTGGTCCGACCCGCTTCACGCATTTGCGAACAGGACAGACACTCACGACATGTCGTTTATGATTCAGCCATCGATGAGGGTGCGTTGGGAAGTGCTACATGAGGCCCCAGCTCTCGAGTCCATCATCACTGCTGCCGAGTCTCTCCACACCAGGTTTAACGGCACTGTCGGTGCGATCCGCTCATGGGACGTTCTAGCACAAGATGACGTCCAAATAACGAGTATGACGGACGATTTTCTCGTCATCATCGACTCAATGTGCAATCTCGACCTGCTGTACTATGCAGCAGCACATACCGGTCAGACAAGATTAGCTGAAGCGGCAACAACGCATGCCAAATCGCTGATAAAGACTCACCTCCGGAAGGAGACGGACTCGTCAGTTGGTCGTCCCATGTACAGCACATTCCACGTGGTCAACTTTGACCCTGTCTCTGGGCTCGTCAAGGAGAAGAGGACAGGCCAGGGTTACTCGGCGCCATCGACGTGGGCTCGGGGACAAGCCTGGGGTATTCTTGGATACGCGCAATCGTACTTGTGGACCAAGGACCTCGACTTTCTTGATGCAGCAATTGGCCTGGCCGAGTACTTTGTCTTTAGGCTGTTGAATTCGCCAGATTGCGTCCAAGTTCCGGTGCCTGGACACAATCGCACCAAGGGGCGCTATGTGCCGCTGTGGGATTTTGACGCGCCAGTCGACTCCGCTGCTCCATTGAGAGACTCGTCGGCAGGTATCATCGCCGCTAATGGCATGCTGGTATTGTCTCAAGCGCTTGCAGGGTGCGGATCTCACAGCCAGAGCTCGCGGTACCTGTCTCTAGCCACCCGCATCGTCCAGGATACGCTCGACTTCTCACTGGCAGAGGAGAAATCGGGCTTGATATTGACAAGTGACGGTACCGTTATGAGTGAAGACTTGGGTCGGAACGCCCACTTCGAGGCTATTTTGAAGAATGCCACAGCAAATCACAATGCGAAGGATTACAAGCGATACTGGGACCACGGGCTGGTGTATGGAGATTACTATCTCATTGAGTTTGGGAATAGATTGCTCAAGATGGGGCTTATCTGATAGATGCTCTACCTTTCAAAAACGTACAACCGTTACTTGCTGCGTCAACCCAGACTCCAATTGTCCGCTGGAAAAGTAGACCCTTGGTCGTTTGCAGTCTGTGCCGTGAATATCATGTCGTCAAAACTTATGACACGGTCTAGCTGCATGAAACCTTGGTCCATCAACACAGTGGAAATTGCCGATAACTCATCAGGCGATTGGTGTTCCAAGGATTGGTATGCGGGAGACACTTGGATCATCGAGTTGAGTTGGCTAATTGGCATTGGTGTCTGGGTGTTGTTTGCTGTTGAGTGCTGGCGTTGAGGCATTGGAGCCGATGCTTCAGATGGAACCATCTGTACATGATCTGGACATGGGATGTCTTGGTGCTTAAGACTCGGTTCCTCAGGTTGATGACTGCCTGCTTGACTGGGAAAGCCATCCGTAGAGTATCCAAGGACATCCAAGCAGAAATCTGGATGCGACTCGCATTTCTCGTGAAGCCCCCGTAGTTGGGTACTGTACTTCCCTGCCAAAGAAGATTTGGACTTTTCTTTTAGAACAGGACCAGCCCATCGTTTGGCCATCTGGTCAAGGCCATCAACCAAAACCCAGAACTCAGGGGCCAAGTCTGCCTTGTAATACCGCCAGTGTACTTGCCTTGTCAGCTATAGGGAGCATATGCAGGGTCTTGGACTTACCAAGCAGAGAGCGGGCACTGACGAACACGCAGAAAGCAAATTGGCTGTTCACAGGACTGTTCTCGGGGGTGTACTTGAGATACTTCTGAGTGATCGTAGCTGTCTCCGCAGCTGCAATCTGGCACGTCTCGGCGCTATGGGCGCTGGGCATCCTGACAATACTGGTCCAGTGAGGTGCAGGATATGCAATCTGTTGGTGGAGCAGAATCATGGAGGTGTTGTGCGTAATATGTGCGAGTGTCAAGTTCGGATCCATGTTGATTATCGTGGGTCTTCGAGATATGTTCGAATCCTTCCACTTCTGAGGGAGGAACATCTTCCAGCTGGCAAGTTATTAGGCACGACCAAATATCTGCTGCATACTACTCACTGAACGAGACGCAAGTCCAACTCTTTGAACCTGGTAAGCCAGTTGCTGACCTCTTGGCGGTCCTGGAAGTCTATCCTCTGCTGAAGGAAATACGTCGTGACGCGGCTTAGGGACTCGGTCGCCTCTATGCAGTAGGCAAAAGCTCCCACTGTTGTCATGTCTACCGTGGAAGTGCCTTTAGGCGCTGTCGGCGTCGTCAAGGGCGTCTCAGGACGTGCGTCGGTTGTCTGCTCCGGGCTAGGGTAATGCGCTGGTAGGAAAACGATGGAGTTGCCGATTTTCGCTGCAGAGCGGTCCCAGATGCCAAAGTAGGGTGTTAACACTGTCTCTTCCTTGTGCCAGAGACCTCCATCAGCGGGCAGTCTTCTGCGGACGTCGTCCGATGTCAGGCTGGTGTTCCACCTGTTGATTCATTAGTGCCGTGGCTGGACGGTGGGCTGAGAAGAGATACCCAGTCATGACAGAGCAGAGCCTATGGCACATCGCGTAAGCGTGGTATCGCCAAGTGTGGGGAGATACAGTACCTGTCAAGATTGAAAATGTTCCAAAAGACCCTGCGTCGTTCTTCATCTTGGGTCCAGTTCGTTGACGGTGGTATAGACGGTAGTGGTTTTAAGAGTGGCCTCTCTTGGCGGTCATCGGCTTCAACGCTTAGTTGCAAATACTCGACAGTCCTCGTAAGCGACCCGACGATAGGCCAAGCCCTCGGCGCATCACCACTGCCCATCTGGAAGAGGTTAGTCTCTGCCCCATGCACAAGACCAAGGGAACTCACATCGCTGAAAGCTATGATACTAAGTGCCTGCAAATTCTCCACGGATAATCCATCCATGGCAGACAGTACGACAATGCTTCTCGACCTCGATGTCCACGCTTCCACTTCCCGTCTCGATAACTGTCGATTATCGCAATCGACGAAGCGGATAGCGACGACAACGATAGCATGCAAAAGAACCGTTAGGGAAGGTAACTGCTCGTGACTGTAGAAGCGGCTTCTAAAACGTGTTTCGTGTAGTATGGGTATCCATGGCTGTATCAAGTTGAAGTATGCGTTGATGATATCCTCAAGAAGCTCAGGAGGCGGCAAATGGCTTGAAGTGCTCCCCAGCTCGCCGAGCTGACTGGCCAATTCAATGTTTGGATTGCCGCAACTGTCAACCCTCCTCCTCTTCCGTGGATGTCCGAGGCCATCTCGGTGGCCGTCAGCGTTATCCGGTGCGTCGACAGGTGAGGTTAGTGATATGGCTGTTGGGGTCGCCTGATTTAGAGGTCCTGGCGATTTGTGAAGGCCCTGTAGCGGCAATGAAGATTTGGAACTCGAAACTAGGCCTCGTAGTTCCTGAATAAGGCTGGAAAATGCCCCAACGATCTGCGATGACTCCAGCAACGGAGCCGCTGCTATGCCTCGATCTTCCTGTAGCGAATTTTCATAAACCGTATTTTCTAGGGCCTCTTTATGGAGTCAGTAACATGAAGCGATGGCGAGAAACTCTGTCCTACCGACTCTTCGATTCAAAGATTCTATCACGCCAGGCTTGATTCCTGGTTTGTTCTTTTTCGTATCATAAACGCAAGGTGAGTCTGGTGATCTCAACATTAGTAGAGGCACGGTAAAGAGGCGTGTAGTATACGCACCTAACCTCTGGCAATGGTTGCAGGTCGGCTTTTCGCGCGAGCATCGGAGCTTACGACGGCGGCACCCCTGACAAGACGGGACCTCATTCTCCATAGCCTCCGGGCCAAAGCCGAGTGGCGCGTTCATGTGTGCTCTGTCGGTCTCATGTGTTGTCATTGCCACTTTCCGTTGAGTGTTGGAGCAGAGGCCGCTGGATAGCCCGCTGCCCGATCAGATGTAGAGGCATTGGAATCCCAACCAAGAGCCGGGAATGGGGAACCGCTGATATCGACTGCATTCTTTACCCGAATGCCAACGTTAGTGCACATCCCCCGCACGTGGGGAAGACTTCAAACAAGGAAACGATGGACATGGTTATTTACAAGCGATCCAATAACTTCAATCGCCCTCGGCTGATCGCTTCGGTGTTGACTTGCCCCGATGCCCGGGGTCTCGATTGAGCTTGGTATGGTCAGTCGATACATCCGGTTAAATGTACAATTAGACTACAGGCAATACAATAACAGCATCCTCAATTCTACGCATAAGTCTGGCTTTATCCATAGTTAAGCCTGACCGGCAATTGGCCTTTCAACATTCCCGTACCCTTTGGTGGTGTCCAAGATGCCACCCTTGCCAGGTTTTTCAGACAATCTCTTTCGGACGAGAGCGGACTTGATTCAAGCGACCATCGCCGTGCTTAGGCCATTGACAGGGCATTTCTCTCCAGAAAAAGCTCGAATCCGGATCCCAACCGCAACAGGCACGCATTTTGATGAATCGGCGGCTCAGTTGGAAGGCTTCGCCCGGCCTCTGTGGGGTGTAGGTGCCTTGCTCCATGGATATGACTCGATCACAGACCAGGACTTGGCGGCCCAAGTCGATGAACTCGTCCAGCCATGGCTGAAGGGATTTATTACGGGGACTGATCCTGAGCATCCTGAATACTGGGGAGCCGTGAAAGGTATTGACCAACGAATGGTCGAAGCCGAGATCATAGCGTTTGCTCTTCTAGCCGCTCCCAGCAAAATCTATGATCCACTTAGCGACAACCAGAAAAGGGACGTCACAGCATGGCTCAAGTCAATGAATGGACAACAGATGCCGCAGAATAATTGGCGGTGGTTTCGTGTCTTCTCCAACCTCGCCTTAACCAAGGTTTGCGGAGTACCACTTCACGAGGTTCAAGACGAGATGAAAGCCGACCTGGAGATTTTGGATTCTTTTTACCTCTACGATGGATGGTCAGCAGACGGTCCATGGCAAACACCTGAACAAGCAGAGCGCGAGCAAATGGAGGCTCTCGCAACAGGGCGTCGGGATGCCGTCGGGATAGGGAGACAAGCTGATTACTATTCTGGGAGTTTTGCAATTCAGTTCAGCCAGCTGCTCTACTCCAGATTCGCCGACGATATTGACGGCCCGAGATGCGAGTTGTATCGACAACGCGCCCGTGACTTTGGCGCGCAAATCTGGAGATACTTTGACTCACAAGGTGTGGTTGGCAGTTCCGTCTCAGACCTTGTACTGACTCAAGGAAAGGATCCGCTATCCCTTTTGGTCGCTCTTTAACGTATCGGTTCGCTTGCGGAGGCTACTTTGCCGCTTTAGCATTCGCAAAGGTTCCAAACATGCCAAAGCCGCTCGACACGCCTGGGGCTATCAAAGGGTTTCTCCTTCGTCATATGCGATGGTGGGCACAGAACTCAGCCGACATCTTCAATACCGACGGGACCCTCAACATCGGGTGGTTATACCCGTAAGATGACCACACCTTGTTATCGGTCAGAGCTAACAGCGGTCTAGAAATATGTACATGGCTGAGGACTACAACTCTCCTCAGTCAGTATACTGGTCTGTTAAGACACTCATACCCGTGGGCTTGGCAGACAATGACGATCTTTGGGCATCGGAAGAGCTGCCTTACCCTGCTCTGGACCAACCGGTGCAAATCGTCCCAGCTCCTCAGCAGATTGTGTGCAATCACCCTTTGGGCAACCATCACTTCATGCTCGCTCCCGGCCAATTTGTCGCGTGGCCAATGAAAGCCAATCAGGCCAAGTACTGCAAGTTTGCATACTCGTCCGCTTTTGGCTTCTCAGTGCCGACAGGGCCACTTATCCAGCAGATAGCCCCTGACAACCAATTGGCGTTGAGCAGAGATGGCGGCGAGACCTGGGCGGTTAAGTGGAAGTGCGACGAGGTGCATTTTGACTCGACCATGGTGAAAGAAAAGGATAGGCCGGAAACGAGGACTCCTATTGCTCGTGTTCGCTGGTATCCATGGGGAGATCGGGCCGTCTCTGTTGATACGATATTGATCCCGCCGACTGATCGATGGCCTGACTGGCACGTCCGCATTCATCGTATCCGGTGTCAACAAGAAATACCCTCACTGCATACGGTGGAGGGAGGATTTGCGATTTATAATCGCAGAGCAGCAGACGGCCTAAATTTGCCGACGCTGGATATTTCAGACGACGCTGTACTTGGCCAGTTTGAAGGTATCTGGTCAAGTAATGGTTCTACCGTCATATCTTCCAAGGATGGGACTAGCGGTATCGTCACGGATGCCATTTTGGAAAGAGAAAGGGCCGTCATATCAAGCTATGCATTGAAGCCAGATGCAAACACCAATCTTGTCCGGCAAAGAACAGTCATACCGGCAGCATCTGTGGGAACTTCTGGGAGGCTTTCAGAGGGTACCGAGGTCATTCTGGTCAGCTCTGTTTTCGCAATTTCCTCAACGGCTAATGGGGGTTGGGAGAGCCCAGGACCGACTTTGAGGCAAAGATGGTCAGACCGACCTTCCCTTGATTTTGAAGCATTAGAACAGCATTTCGCGGAGGGGTCCACTGTCATGGTAGGATAGAACTACAAAGAAATAAGGGCTTGAAAACTCGAATTCTGTTTGATTGATGTGGCTGGCAAATACATTCCGGTTCATGGCCATGGACTTTGCAACCTCAAAACTCCAGTACTAAATCGTTCCAAGGTTGGAGGCCTTTGAGCAGAGACGAACTAGAGCAAAATATGTCTTTGAAGTCCTTTTTACAGGATACTCTTCTTCAAATACAATCAAACAAACCGTGCGATATGGTAACTTCCAGCTTGGACTGAACGAGCTCCGTTCAGCGTTGTACATTCACACAGCCAAGTCGCAGCCCTAGTCAGAATGCAGATCTACCTCTAATGAATAATGAACTATTTAAGCTACTCGAATCTTTGTTGTAGGCGAAAAGTTTCAATCGTCTTTAGGTCCCAGGATCTTAGCTACGTGTGTAGAATTACTCGCTCAACGTTCTCTCAACCATGGGCTTCAACTGCTCCTTGATATATTCGGGGTTCCTCCAATCCGTCCAGTCATGGTTCAACAGACCCCACTTCTCATCATCATCCTGCACCCCCTTGCGAGTATAGTAACTGCCCACGACCACCCAAATGAACCAGCCCGCCTTGATCTCCGGGAGATATGTTGACAGACACGTCGAGTACGGTTGTTTCCAGGTTGTTGTGTCATTCATCGGATGGCCAAACTCCGTGATTTGAACCGGGAAAACCTCTTTGGTCCTCGGGTCAGAAGCGTTCATGCCCTGGAAGCCCTTTGTGTACAAGTTGTGCTTTAGAGAGGCGCAGCTACCAATGGTCCGCTCATAGTTGTGGATTTCCAGCACCAGCTTGTCCGCGTATCCAGAGAAGTCGTCCTTATTGAAGATCTCGTCTCCGGGCGTCAGGGGCGTTTGCTCGAAGACTGGAGTCATCCACGTGTCGAATCCCAGTCCGGAAAGATAGATCAACGCATTAGGGTTGCCATCATGGGCAGCGTCAGCTCCCTGTTGGATGTACTTGTACCAGTCCTTCCAGTGATACGAGGCCTTGGTCAGCTCTGTATTATCAGTCGGCTCACGAAGTTCATTTCGCAGGGATAGTGCGACGAGTGCCTTCCATGATTTGCCCTGCGGATGTGAGCGTTGTCAATTTCACTGAGAACATGGGACTTACGTGATTAGCCATGTAACGCAGACCTCGAACCCATTTCTCGGTATCAAACTCTCGATCATTCCACCAGGAATTGCCATCAGTGCCAGTGCAACACCACTTGGCCTTAGACATGTGGTTATCCAGCACGATGTAGATCTCTTGTTTTGCCAGCTCAGCTGCGACAGCATCGTATACCTAGGCTGTAAGCAGGATGTTCTAAAATGGGAAAAGGAGGAATCACTAACTTCCAATCGAGTGGTCTGGTTAGTAAAAGACGGATTGTGCTTTAGCACCTGTTCAAGAACAAGAGTCCCGTTTTTCTCCCCAAGACCTTCAATGAAAGTGGTCTCGAGGTCAACGTCCTTGCCATCGTTGTCATATATCTGATCAACCATCTCGATGGCGAATGTCAAACGGACGGCGTTCATGCCCAAGCTCTTTATCTGAGAGGCAATCTCCTGGACGGAACGGTATTGCAAACCCTCTGGTATCATGACCTCACTGTGGCCAGGCCAGTTGGTGCCAGCAAAGTTGACCGTGTCCCCAGAGGCATCTTTGACCCAGCGGCCCTCGGCAGTAAATGGCCCGTTTGGCCACTGAGAGTCGGCTCTGGGGAGCTTGTGAGCCTCCAAGCTCGGCAGAACACAGCCAAAGGCCAAGAGTACCGAAGACAAAAGAGTCATCTTTGAAAGGTATATCGGGGGAAGGCTCGCTCGAGTACGTGACGGGTATGAGATTTCCTATCTTTGACGAGTTCAGGCGTTTATTTTATATCTCCTGCAGCATGGTACGTAAATCTATCTTCGAACCCCTCGCATAATTCCTAACTAGTACCATGCTCCGAAGCGGAACCTTGAAACCTACAGCAACATGTGGAGATTAAGCTTAAGTCTGGCGAATGTTGGAGCAGATCAATCGACTACGATGAGAAGCGTAACATGCCGAGGGTAATGGCATGATCACGAGATCACCGTTTGTCCGTGATGCAACCTTATTCGAACGCCGGCCCGTAGCGGCCCGCAACCGCATCAATGACAGAAGACGATTTGGCCATTGGCTTGAGTTAACATCGGGCAAAGGCCTGTCCGATGCCTGTAATCAAGAACTAAAAGGTTCTAGTGCCAAACCCCGCACTCCATCCCCGGAAAATGGAATCATGCCCATGGGGTCAAGGTGAGGGTTGGAGGATCTTCACCAGAACGGGAAATACCCCGATGCCCGCCCATCGTCGCCTTGGATTCTTGCCGACTAGAACATGAGTGTGTTTCCAAGACCTGCGGATATAACTCCTGGTGGAGTTCGGTAGCAGATAAGAAGCGACATCTATCAGCCTGTCAGCAAGTTGGTACGTGGAGCCATCACCAGTCAACTCAACAACCATGGCTGTTACTTCAACTCCTCGGGACGAGCCCACTCAGCAGGTGAATGCGACGACACCAGCCGTGGTCGCCTCCTCTATAATCGAGGAGGTCGGCGAGGAGGAAAACGAGACGCGCAAGAGGTCCCTTTGGATTGCATGGATTTACATGTTCAACTGGTATCCGTCGCATTACTCGGCCAAGGAGCGCAGGTTCCTACGCAAGCTCGACGCATTTCTCTTGACGTTTACTTCGATCGCCTTCTTCCTGAAATGGCTCGACTCTTCCAACATCAACAATGCCTACGTCTCTGGTATGAAGGAGGACTTGAATCTCCACGGCAATGAGTGAGTAAAGCAAGTAGTCGACAGGACTAGCGGAATTCTAACTACAAGTCCAGATACTCTCTCTTCCCTGCCTTTTACAATGCCGGCTACGTCGTCTGCCAAATCCCCTCGATGCTCCTTCTTTCGCGTCCCAAGTACTCACGATACTTTCTTCCCACGATGGAGGTGCTCTGGAGCATCTTGACGTTTGCTCAATCGCAGTTGAACAGTGCCTCGCAGATTTACGGCACACGGTTCCTCCTCGGTCTGCTCGAGACACCAGTAGCTTCAGGTTCTCTGTTTATTCTGTCTTCCTGGTACAAGCCCGAAGAGCTCTTTAAGCGTGCTGGGCTTTGGTATGTGTAAGTACTGAGTATCCGTCGTAGTCAATCCGGGCCGGAAATTGACCAACATAGATCGAACAATGTCGGCGTCATGTTTGGCGGTTACTTGCAAGCGGCAGCCTACAAAAACCTGAACGGCGTCCACGGTATGGCTGGATGGCGCTGGCTGTTCATCATCGACGGCGTTATCAGCCTTCCCCTCTCAATCATGGGCTACTTCATCTTCCCCGGCATGCCACAGAGCGGAAAGCCTTGGTGGCTGACTCAAGAGGAGCACGAGATTGGTCAACGACGCATGCGAGAAGAAGGTGTTGAAGCCCCCAAGAAGATCACAACCCGCATGCTCAAGCGTGTCTTCTGTCATTGGCACTGGTATCTCGGTGTTCTGGCATACGTCTTCTTTCTCTCGTCCGCCTATCCGCACGGCCAGATGACCCTCTGGCTCAAGGATCTGGCTGACAAGTATGGAACATACACTGTGCCTCAGATCAACACTATTCCCACAGGCGCTCAGGGAGTGTCCATCGTCACCACCATCCTGGCGACATCTCTGTGTATGGTTTATCCCACCTGGGCGATCTTTCAGGTCATCATGTCCATATTCATGTTTTCCAACATTTGCCTCATGGTCTGGAACATCCCGACCGGCTTGCACTTTACCTCGTATTATTTGCTGGGTGTTAGCGCGGCTGTTACGCCCATACTGGTCCCTACAGTCAATTACTGGATGAAGGACTCGGCGGAAGCGCGCGCATTTACAACTGGAAGCATGCTCGTGAGTATCCTGTGTCATTTAAGGGTTATTTGCTTTGATGCTAACTATGACAGATGATCGGCTTTGCAATCTTTGCGTTCTATCCTATCGTTGCTTTCCCAGTCATCGAAGCGCCACGCTGGAAGAAGGGCTACATTGTCAACTTCTTCTTCATTCTGGGATGTTGGATATCTTTAAGTCTGGGCTTCTTCCTCTATAGCAGACAGGAAAAGAAGAGAAAGGTGATGGAGATGGAAGAGGCTGAAGTTGGCCTGAAACTTCCAAGAGAGAATGTCAAGCATGTGGAGGACTCCTAGAGATCTCCCACTTTTAGTGGAGGCTAGCTGAGTCGCCGTTGGTTTCTAGCACAATTTACTTGACTGCATGCGGTAAAGCTCACTCAACGTTTAACTTTATGAATTGCGTCAATTTTTAGCAACCAGACTCCGCTATCGAATTTTGACAACTTCAGCTTCCAGCAACCATCGCAATGAGTCCGTCACGAACACCAAACGCTTCTGGGCTTGAGCTCAGCCAGTTTCTTGTCTCTTTAATCCCTCAGGAATCCCAGTCTTCGCTTCGCGACTCTGTTATACCTCAGCTCCTCGCAGCAATCTCCGCCATTGGCAAGGAGCTAAGAGGCTCGCATGATGTGGCAATCGTGGGCACTGAAAACGCGTTCGGAGACGAGCAGCTAAACGTCGATGTATTGGCCGAGACTGTACTTCGAGACAACATCGCCAAATGCCCTTCAATATGCACCGCGAGCAGTGAGGAAGATCCTGTTGAACGATCAACGGATAATCGTCAAGATGCAAACAGCAACCTCGAGCAGTATACTGTTGCATTCGATCCACTCGACGGTAGCTCTATCATTGGACCCAACTGGTCTGTAGGAACCATCATCGGCATCTGGGATGGAGTGACCGCTATCAACCAGCCCTCGGAGAAGCAGATTGGGGCCATTCTAGGGGTTTTTGGTCCACGGACTCTCGCAATTGTTGCCCTTCGAATCCCAGGAGCCAGTCCTCTATGTTTTGAAGTCAGTCTGGATGAAAGCGATAGAATCAACGTTGTCCGCCCAGCCATTCGATTCGCTGAGCCGCCGTTCAAGACGCGATACTTTGCGCCTGCAAATCTGCGTGCTGCCGCCGAAAATGAAAAGTATATGAACCTTGTCACCAAATTCATCAGCGAAAAGTGCACCCTTCGATATTCTGGAGGTCTCATTCCCGATCTCTTCCACGCCCTTGTCAAGGGCCACGGGGTTTACATCTCGCCCGTTACGGCAACGAGCAAGGCCAAGCTGCGAGGGCTGTACGAACTCTTCCCTGTGGCTCTTGTGATTGAGTGCGCCGGCGGCCAAGCTATTAACCCGGAGACTGGCTTGCGAATTCTTAACACTCCTTTGAAGGGCTGTGACGATAGAGCCGGGTTGGTTTGTGGGACATCTCAAGAGGTCGAAGCTGTCAAGGAAGCCCTTTTGGGCTAGTATTCCACAATGAGGACGGCGAAGAAGGCTGGAGGAGTGGCATTTAAAGCAAAATCAATACCTCTTACTAGACGTACAACTACCTTCAAGCCCTGTTGACCATGCGCCGCCGCGTCCCACCCTTAATGCCCTATAACGTCTCCGTCTTTGGAGAGTGCTGGAAGAGTGGGAAAGTTGGGACATGCCACTTTGACTCCCTTGGCATGCGTGGACAATGGCAACCAAACTGCCAGGTACGGGCTGGTACGGTCCAGCAGAATCTGAGCGTCGAGAGTGTCGGGAAAGACATCGCCGACAGAGCCTTGCTGAGCCACATATTCCAAGGATTCTCTGATTGAGTCATCATCACTCCCCTCGGGCTTAGGAAAAGACATCTGAACTGCGATCATTTTGTCTTCTGGGCGGTGCAGGAGCCAGAACGAGGTTGCCCCCCGCTTCTCGGCTGCATCTTTCAGAACGGGATACAGCTGGGTCAAGAGAGACTCGGTGTCGCTGTGATCGTAGGACCAACGCTGCAGGCGTCCAATGGCATCTTCGTCGACAGGCGCAAAGTTGTGAGCCCCAATCACTCTCCAACACCAATGGCTGACGGACTTGAACAGAGGCTGCTTCCAAAACGTAGTCTTGGGCTCACCAACCTCAAACTCGTTGCTGGTCCAGTTTTCGTACTCTTTTGCCTCCTCCAAGGTGCTGAACAGATAGGATCCTCCGGTGAGCACGTCGCCACTGACTTCGTGGAATCGGCAGGGGAGATATTTCAGATACATCCCAGGCCGTTTGCCCATGATTTGACTGCCGGCATACTGGTCATTCCACACGTCCTGGAGAGATACACGTGCTGCAATATGAATCTCTGCCGTAAACGCCCCTTTGGCGTTGATTTTCCCGGCATCGTAGCTCAGGACCTGGTTATCAGCAGCTTGAGATGCTGTTGAAATGTGTGTCAGCTGTCTTGATTCAGACCGGTACAAAGGCGCGTGAACTCACACATAATAAACTTTGCTTTCACGTTTGGAGGAAATATCGTGAGTATCGATTGGGAAGAAGTTGGGTTGCAATTGGGGATGCTGCGAGACTCCACGACTCTTATGTCTACGGCCTCCAATTGTCTGGAATGCGCCGCGTAGCGTTGGGTCACGATGACGTGGCTAGCTCAATCCGTAGCAAGCCTCTTAATGACGTTTGATCGAATGATAGCTCTCACCCAGACGCTGTTCAAGCCTGGCCAATCAGTCCTCACATGGTGTTGGTAGTTGACCTCGGCATGGCTTGATGAAAGGCGCAGCCAAGTTGACAGCGACAGGTCTTACGTAAGGCATGCGGTTTCTCTTTTGTGCCGACTTCACGCGAGACTCTGGAACCCATTGGACATAACATTGTGTCGAGGCAATATAGCTTAATAGACTGAGAGCAAGAATGTTATCGTAGGATGTTACATCATGTTAGTGCTCGTAGCTCAATCTCAGGCTACGGATAATAAAACGGGAACATATGCTAAACGCCCGAGTTCCTTTTTCTTGATTTCATCTGTCGTTCAAGAGGTTATCCCTCCTCGCCGTCGTACTCCCAATGATTCTTGTATTATCCCCATTGGGGATTGATCCCAGATATTTGCGAACAGAAAAAAATCCTATCATATCTCATCATGTCTAGAAGAAGATGTAATATCTACAAATAAGACTAAGTAGCATATATAAAACTGCTAGGTGAATACAAGCTGCTGGCTGATTCTAGTTGGAGCCCTGAACTCACTGGGATGTAATGGCATGGGCGGAAGGAAAGAAAAGTAGACAAGAAACAGGGAATGTCATCTTAGATAAAGTTGATGCAGGCAAGATAAAGGCTTGAGATGCATATTATGTAGTCAAAAGGCTTATTGAGCACTTATTGAGCAAGGTTAATGTGTTGCGTGGCATTAGGCCGATTAAGATGCATCATGCTTCTATTGTGTAGACACCGTGACCTTTCGCTATTGTGGCCCTCTAAGAAGAGATCAAAAAAGGAAGAAACAGGGAAGGTAAAGAATTAGAATTTCCTGTGAGAAAATTGCACGACAGCTCTTTTAATAGATGCGAAAGGTCACCTCTCCATCATGATCTATGGATAAGGTGTCCTGGCGCCGACCACTGCAATTAATCTCGCCTTTGCCCCAATGCGGAACTTCTCTAGAGCTGGATCACCAGTATTCGAACCGAAGTGTTCTTAGGTCTGTAAAAAACATCTAGTAGGGACGATAGAGTTGTAGAGCTTCACCAATATCATAATCGCCATAAGCTATACAAGTCCGCGATATTGCGGCTCAAGAGCGCTGGAAGGAGGAGTGTTCAACAGGAAGCACTGACCTCTGCGGAAGATCTCCCATAAAGACATGCGTCCTGTGATAGGTGACGTCTATAAACACGCGTCTAAGCTACGAACTCAATTATTGAATTTCTCCGAGTTCACAGTGTCTCTGAGCCTGCTATGGATCAAAGGGCGTGCCTCTCAACCAATCCCTGGGTGGCTACTTTGAACAGCTCATGATACGACCAAAGCTTAATAGCTGCTACGTGTCGTTTCAACCATGACGCCTCGTGAAGCCAAAAAGCTGCAGAGATTTCGCCGAAGCAAGATAAACATCACCATATACCCCAGCACGAGCGGAAGAGAGAGTGAGCCAGGAAATTACCGGTGTCCTACACCATCAAATCTACCGAGTAAACTCTTCTGCAACACTTCGGATATTTTTATCAATTTAAATCATGGCTCGCTTCATTTGCTCATCGGGTCTCCGGCTTCTATTACACTTTCTTGTCATTTCTGCACTCCTGGGATGCTGTGCTCAGGCACGGCGGTACTGGATTGATGACCGACCTAAATTTTTCTTTCAACCTCATCATATGCGCAAGGCAGAAGCTGATGAAAGCAAACAATGGTTTCTGTCCAACGTTCCCAGCTTCGACATTTGCCTGCGGCAAACCAGCAAGACTCCCCTCATTATCAACATCGAAGTATTGAACTCAAATCCTGGGCCGGTCACATTCCTGAATTATAGCTCTCCACTGAGCCACAACGCCTATCACCTGGGACTCTTCGGCTTCAGGGCATACCCAAGCAACCCTACAGTGAAACCTGGGAGTCAAGTGCAGTTTCCAGAACCAACATTCCCGCCGCCACCAGAGGCTTTTATCCAGATTGGCCCTTACAAGCGTCTGTTTCAGGATGTCGTGATTCCCGACACTGACCCTGAGACGGGTAAAACATTGGTCGAAATATTCGCGGGAGCGGACAAGGTGGAGATGCAATTGCAAGGGAAGTGGCACGGTATCTGGTCGAGGGGCAGGGAGGAGGTTATCCAGAAGACGAAATCGGCGGGGAATATTAACTGGTTTGGCAAACCTTTTGGCGCATTCAGATCGGATATTATAGAGCTCCAACTTCGCTGAAGGTGCGTTATAGCTCTTCATGGCACGTGCCATGCCAATTTGATGGGCAAGTTTGAGAGACAAAGTGAGATATCTCGGATTGAAAGGTGTCCTCCCATATGGAGTACACCCAACTGCATTGAATTGCCTCTCACGCGCAGGTTATATGCTCGGAAAGATTGTGTTCTGATCGATGAGGAGCATTGATAGGCCCTCGCAATATGACTCTTGTATTGGAGGTCCCCTTATAGGTGCCTACCCAACGAACAGGCCTTGATGCAGTGTCTCAATTGCTGTGTAGGTAAATAGTACGACCAAAAGTTTCTGGGCTTTCACAGTATTACGTACAGTCGACTTCATAGTGAAGACACTAAAAAGTTCAAGCTAGAGACCATGTTTGGGTCTGACTCTCTAGTAGAGTCCATCGTATTCAAACCACCTCGTGTTATTGTAGTGAACACATGGGTAAAACGCGATTGTGTCATTGTGCCCTATACCAAGCAGCACAATCTACATTCGCGTCCATTATTCCTTGGTTTCATCCAATTAGAGAAGATCTTCATGCTTCATTGACCGCTCCAATGACTGTAGTGCCTCGCGCAGAAACCTGTGACATGAAGATGAGCTACCTAGTCTTATCGAGTTCGAGCTTGATTTGATTCGATGACCAGAACCCGTACCGTCTCCTACCCCTCCATTCCTCCTTGGTCCATTTCTCGTCGTCTGATTTCTCTGGGTCGATCCATCCTTTCCCGCCGGCTTCGAAGTCTTTTGCAACCTGTTCCTTATTCTTTGACCATACACCAACCCAATTCCCCTTCATCAACACTCTTGTCTCATTCCCGACACCTTTGGCTGTAAATACAAATTCTCTCATCAGACTTTGGCCGGGATTAAGCTCAATGAACTCTACGGGTTGCGCGACCTCCGCGAGCGGCGCGAAAATATCCAAGTACTCTGGAACACGCCGAGGCGTGAGGTTCTCTGGCACCTTGCGAATAGACGGCTTGTCTAACCTGGGATCCACAAACTTAACTCTGTGTATTTTTATAATTTCCATTTTGGGGTTTTTGGCGACGGTGATAAAAAGCCCGCGGTCAACAGCTCGTTCATCTAGTGGACTTCCGTAAGGCGCGATTGTGACCGGGAAATCGTTATTGTTTGTAACTTTCGCCTCCACTTTGGGTGGCACTTTGCCCGTCTGGTTGATTGTGACGCGTAGACCTGGGAACGGGTCTCGCTCGATGTTTTCCGTCCGAAGGTATTCAAAAGAGGATTGTGGGACAGGGTTTGCCTCAGTGAAGGCTCCGAAAAGGTCGACGACCAGAAGAAAACGGACCAACAGCCAGAGGCACGAAGTAACCCCGAAGCGAGGCATGCTTCTGGATCGTTGGCTGGGCAGATTTGCAGTGAACACTTCTCGTCGGCAGTGGTAAGATGAAGGATGGGACTGGCAAGTTGAAGGTCAATTTGCTAATTCTGTCCCTGGGATATTGAGGGTTATTTATCTCTGGCTGCCGGGCGGCCACCGCTAATGTTTGCAGTTCCCAGTTTGCAAAACGACACGTAGGCATCTTTAGGCTTTGACGACAGATGCTTTTCAAGCATGCAGTCTGCACGTCAATGCAGATCTGACAATAAGGAATCGACGAAAAGCATATCTTCAAGTATGCATGCAGCATGCAGCCTACAGAGCAGACACAGTCTAGTCAAATTGAGGGGTCAATAGGTATTCCCAAAGAAAGGGCTCAAAAGTCTTTGCCTAAGAGATTAATGCCAAATCCTAATACTACTAAAGATTTAGGGGCCATAAGGGAAGTATTATTTTGGTCACTGACTAAAGTCTGTTATACCCTATCGGCCTTTAGCGGTGTCGAATTGGATTGAAGTACTCCTTGTATCTACCCTGGCTGTGGCGTTGTGATTGCTTTTTCTTAGGCAAAGACTTCTAAGCCCTTCCTCCGTACTGAAACAAGACTCCGAGCTGCCTTAGCCCTGCCGGGGCCCCAGCTGCTGGGCCTCGTCTGGGGTCACAGGGATCAGAATTCTCTCTTTACGTTTGCGAGGGGGTTTTCCCTCGTTCTTCATAGCAGCGTACTCAAACGCCGACATGTCTGGCAGGCAGACAGTATCGATATTTGGTAGTATTCCTTTCTCGAAATACTCCCTGATGGCTTTGTTTGTGCATTTCGAAGGATGTTCTTGTGATCCGTGCTGTTTGATAATGGTTAGTCTATGACAACGACCCGAAATGACGACGTGATTGTGAAGGACAGACTTACCCCGACACCTTTATGGACAACAACTCTGCTTTCCCTGATCCTTGCAGAAATTTCCCAAGCGTGGTATAACGGAGTCGTTGGGTCATATCGGCTGTTCACCAGTAGGACAGGGAAGCTGGTTGTCAAGTTTCGGAGGGTGTTGATGTTGAATTTCTCCGCAGCATCCATCTTCCATGTGGCACAGCTTAACCTCCCAGGCGCAATTGCTTCTGCGAAAGAGCTTTTTTCCAAATGTGACTGAAGGAGGGAGTAAAGATCCTCTGGCTTCTCAGCGCGCAAAGATGTATCAGAGCACATGATCCCATCCAAGGCGTTTGTTCCCTTGTTCCATTCCCATGTGGGTTTCTTTTCCGATAGTGGTGGTGATTCGGGTAAATTTAGCGGGGACTCGGGGCTAAATAACGTGGTCCAATCACGCTTCAATGCCAACGAGACGATCTGCGCCACCTTTGGATAATGCAAAGGGCTGTTAAGTTCCACAGCAATTATAGACTTCAACTTCCGAACGATAGATTTGCCTCGTTCCGGGAAGTCGGTCCAGTCTAGGCCAGAGTTGGCTGGCAGTTCTTCAGTCTTGAACAGTTCGTTGAAGAGCTCATGGATTCTTTCCCTTACTTCTTCTGTAGTGTTGAAGGGGGTGCCCAAGTCACAGGACTTGGGTTTGGCCTTGATGCATTCGGAGATAAAATGGTCAAAGGACACATCGGCATCATGCGGACCTCCACTTGCGGCGGTCGCAAAGTAATCATCGGCCAGTATATTCGAGTCAAGAAGAAGCCGACCAACTCTGTTCGGGAACATGGCGGCAAAAACCTGCCCCAGGACAGTCCCATAGGAAATACCCCAGTAAAACAGCTTGTTACCCTCGCCCAGGGCATCGACGATGCGAAGCATATCTCGAGCCACAAATGGTGTACCAATATAGCGGCCGTGCTCTTTTTGCGATTGGTAGCAGTTATCGGCGTGTTCGGTTTCTGTCTGCCACAGCGTGTTTTTGACATAGTGCCATGGGTCACTCTGCGGCAAGCGGTTAGGGTTAATTCGGCGGGGTAGTACGGATAGTAGTTGATCGAGTTCGGGGTGACAGGAGAATGGAATAGTGCGACCCGTGCCACTATTGTAGTGTCAGCTTCATTTCAGCATATAGACTAGCCTCTAGATATTGGCAAAACTAACCGTGGATCAAATCCAATAACGTTGAAATGACCGCCAAGAACACTATCATCATATGGTTAGCAAATTTAGAATACTTAGGTAAGGGGGGGTTAATCTATCCACTCAATAAATTCATATAGCGCTAGTAAATCACAAACCAATATATTGGATTGGATGTGACGATTTTAACAGCTGAAAGTGGAAGCATAGAGATTTAAAGTCTCCACTTAGCGCTGTATGAATTTATTGAATGGACACAGTACTTTACTTACTCGCGAAGCTCGTATCCACCCTCAGCAACTCGATCAGTTGCAGATTCTCCAGGTCCGCCGGGATTAAACAATACACTGCCCTTAACAGGTTTCTTGCTTGCTTTGACCCGCACCAGCTGGAGGTCAAGGTCGCCAGTACTATAATTCTTATAGTTCAGAGGGACATTGAGCTTCGCGCAGTCGACTGGTCCTGGGAGTTTGGCTATCCTTTCCTTTGGATAGCCCAAGTCGCAATGGGTCCACTTGAGACCGGATGAGGGGGCAGCAGCTACTAGTGCTGCTAGTGCTGCCAGCACGATGCTGAGAATACCAGTTATTCTCATGGTTGTGATGGCGAATATGGGTTTTGATGACAATGAAGATGAGATTTAATGATGATGTGGATGAGATTTGATGATGAAGATAAGATTTGATGATAAATAGATAGGATTTGATGATGTGGATGAGATTTGATGATGAAGATAAGATTTGATGATAAATAGATAGGATTTGATGATGTGGATGAGATTTGATATGAAAGAAGCAGTGTAGAAGAAGAGTAAGGCATCCCCCAGTAAGGGAAATTTGGCAGCCTTATATAGTTGTTTGAGTGCAACTTGCATGAGGACGTGACAGCATGTAAGACTGATGAATAAAATTTCACTGCCCAAGCATCATGCAATGCATCTGCCCAAGCATTGGAAAAAGTGGGATAACGAGATGGCGATGCCTAGGATGATTAAATGTACATAAGACTGTAATGCAGGTCGTCGATGAATATATCTGAACCTATCTCCGATATCATGCACCTGTCCAAGGAATTTGATTCCTGCAGTCGTGAAATAATCATCGGCCAGCAAATTCGAGTCAAGGAGAAGCCAATCAACTCTGTCAAGGAACATCGGCTATCTCTTTCTATGGATAGCCCACGACGCAACGGGTCCACTTCAGAGTCTCCTTCGAGGGGGCAGCAGCTGAGAATAGCTGATAGAGAGCAGGGTTTTACACGACTAAAGAACATAACTACGGCTTTTTAGCTAGGTGACGAGGAAGGAGGCCCTGCCTTTGCCTGGGTTGCAACCCTTTCCTTACTAGCCTAGTTGCCGGGCCTTACAGCTTATTGTGTATATATCCATCTCTTTATCAGTTTATCTAGCCTTCTTTGCTCTCTACCTGAGCAATGGATGTCGCAGGTCTCGCTACTTTATTCTGCGTGGGTGGTCTTTAATCTATTTTTGGAGAGCAACGAGAGAACGCCGGCATGATTTACAGAGAAGGTTTCTATCTTGTTTTGTAATGTTGCTTGAGGATGTGCAGCTTTATTGAGAGCGGATTCTACTGAGTGGCATAAGGCTCAATGACATAACTGCGTTTTACTCATTGTCTTCAGGCCATGCCAATTCATCGGCATCACATTGCATCTGATCTGCAACCTGCGGGTGTATACATGAGAACCTTGCATTCTAACCAAAGCAAAGTCGACTGCGTGTCGTTTCAAGTAGTCACAATCTGAGCGACCTTGGTGTCCTGGATGTAAGTGGTCTTGTTCATCAATCCT
>JABCKW010000326.1:0-12495 GCA_014824385.1 Fusarium cyanostomum | reverse complement strand
AGTGTTTTTTGTCCCCCACTGGCCAAGCCAAGATGCGATGCAGAGTAAGCAAGCAAGCAAACGCCTCGAGCACATTCGCCCTCGATCGAGTCTTGGCATCTGAATTAGCATCGAGCATCCCACATCCATGGCGTTTGGTCTCCCCAACCAGCAGAAGCAAACACACATCCGCCACAGTCAAGCAGCCGTCTCCTGCGCACCATGTCTTCTCCGCCATTCTCAATCCTCCACAAAAGCTCTCGATTTTCAGACTCCCCCTGAGTGCCTGGCTCACCGCAAGCCCCTTCGGCTGAGATCTCTACCAATGCGCGTTGCGGTGAGAGATGCGAGTTTCCAGCAGGCTGAGAGGAAAGTGACATCATGCTCTAAATCCGAGCGCAGATCTATGCTTGATCGCTCTCAGGCTTATTCGAGCCTAGAGACTGGGCATAAAAGATGGCCAGTGGCTTATACGAAACAAAGGCGTCCACACTATACCGCTGGAGGCGCGTCGTTTGTGGGCGGGCGACAGAGCCACCTCGTGGTCATGTCCGTTGCGGCGTTGCTATTTTCAGGCCTCCAAGCATTAGGGTGCACAGTACACTCTACCGCTGGCTTCTAGGACGCTCATCACAACATCATATGTCGCATTTTTGCCCTGTTTGTTTGTCGCTGTTCTCTCTCTTAGTCGTTGGCTGGTGCCTGGCTCTGGCTGAGGCTGAGGCTGCCGCTGCCGCTGCCACTGCCGCTGCCGCATTAGCTCTTCAACTTCGACTCAATCTCGTGGTCAACTCGTCACTTGATACAGCACAGTCCATCAAATGAAGTTCCCACATGAGGGAAATATGCACAAAGCCGTCAAGCTGAAAGAAAGGTATGTTGTAAGTCCTCAATTGGGTCGCTCTAGCTAAGGATCCCGGCTCACAGTATCAAAACAATTCCGTGTGTGTGTGTGTACCCTACATAAATGCCTGTGTGCATCAAAGCTCCTCCTCTTTCTCATTACTCGTGAACACTCTTACAGTGTGTAAATGAAATCTGGGCGCTTGTCACCCATCTCGTGAATCTCCTGCTCCGTCTTGCCCTCGGTCCAGTGATCCCGCTCGCCAGCCAAGCGCATCCTGTTCTCCCGCGCAAGCATAAGATACATGAGAAGGCTGCCACCAAATACACCGGCGAACATGAAGCCCAGTATCGTGCCGTGGCCTTCGTAAAAGCGAGGGCCGTTGATGAAGACATTACTGCTCACGACACCGTTCAGGTTGCCCCAGCCAATGACAAACCCTAGGGTGATACCTCTCTTGTACACGCCCTCAACGTTGTTCGCAACCCAGCTTATAGTGATGGGAATAACGGGGTAGATACCCAGGGCACCCAGGAAGCACCCAGTGTACTGTACCGCTGGGTTCGTCGAGGCGATGAGCATGACGAAACCCGCAAGTCCCACAGGGGCAGCGCAAAGATTGAAGATGCCTCGCTTGTTGATTCGATCCGAGTAAATACCCACATAGATGGTGACGATGGCAGCCAGAGCGTAGGGAGGCACACTGAGAAGTTGGTTCTTGACGACGGCCTTCTTGTCGGTGAAAGACATGTTCTGGATGATGGTGGGCAGGAAGACACTGAACGAGTACAGGGGCATAAGAGGCCCCATGTAGATGAGCATGCCGCAGTAGGTCTTCCAATCCGTCATGGACTGCCAAAAGTACTTCATCTTGAAGTCTTCGTGCTGAGCAGAAGACTGCTGGTCAGAAGCGAGTCGGATAATCACACGGCGACGCTCCTCCTCAGTCAGAAACTTGGCCTCAGTAGGGAAGTCATGAACCATCCAGAATGAGGCGATACCAATAAGAATAGTAAGAAGACCCTCGATGATGAAGATCCAAGCCCAGCCAGCAATACCAGAGATGCCGTCCATCTTCTGAATAGCAGCAGCCAAGAGGCCACCAAAGGAACCAGCAAGAGCCGCAGCGGAGAAGAACCAAGCGGCACGGGCACCGAATTCGGAGCGCTTGTACCAGCAAGAGAGATAGTAGTTGATACCGGGGAAGAGGCCGGCCTCAGTGACACCAAGGAACCATCGAGCAGCCATCAGACCGGACCAGTTGTGAACAAAGCCCATGCCCAGCATGGATGCGCCCCACAGAACCCTGAAATAGAAAAGTCAACAAGATGCATAGGCGATACTGTGTCAGCACGGATACTTACATGATAACAGGGATGAAGATGGACGGCCTGGACCACTTCAGGAGAACGTTGGCGAGAGGCTCAAAGATGGCATAGGAGATGTAGAAGATGGTGAGGGTAGCATTGAATTGGGAGGTGTCCATGTGGATATCTTCCAGCAGGCCAGCGATCTTGGCATTTCCAATGTTGGTTCGGTCAAGGAAGCAGACCAAGTATAACAGACAGAGCTACATTTTGTCAGTGTGAAATCTCCTCGGACTTTCCTTTGTGTAATAGACATACCCAAGGGATGAGTTGCGTATCCATTTTCCGGAGCAGCTTCTTTTCCTGGGCACTTGTCAGTACAACGTCTCCAATTATGTGACATTTACTACGCACCTCCTCCTTTCTCTCCTCCTCAGTCAAGCCGAAATCGGGGTCATTGGCGAGATCAACCTCGTGAGTAGAGGCCTTCTCATCGAAGGGCTCTTTCCGATCGATGTCGCTCATGGTGATATCAAACGAGCAGACGCCTCAAACTCTTCGGGGGGTGATGAGGGATCACGAGGGGTAAAAGAGAAGAGGAAAGCCGCCCTTGAGGGTAGCAATGGGCAAGAACGTGGTGGGAAGGAATTGATGGAGGACAAGGATGCAGCAACCAGCCGAGACGAAAGGTATTCGGCAATGGAAGAAGCCAAAAAGAAAGAGAGGTTCAGAGGAGGTCTCGTCAAGATGCGAGACAAATCGAACCCCAGGAGCGGGAGTGACGGTGCAACAATGAGACCTTTTGCGTATCGAGCGAGGCGAAAGACGGGATCCGATATATGGGTATCGGCGACAAGCAACAACAAAAAGAAGCTTGTTTCTCTGGTTCCCAAGATTTGACTTATACAGTCTTCTCTTAATCTGTTCTTGAACTGGTCTCGTCTTTCTGGAACCTGGGACAAAAGAGGGCCCCATTGCCCTTTAATAGTAAATGAAAATCTCAGAACATGGCCCGAGAGACGATAACCTCGCTCCTTACTCCTCCGTATGGGAGAATGCAACCCCGAGAAAATGAGGAGCAGGCCATACGTATTGTGGAGATGATGGCGCCCACGTTTCTCGCCAAGACTGTACAGTACTCTCTGTGAGGAGACAGGAACGACAGGCAAGATTGGAGGGCAAGCAACCGCAACACCCTCGTCTCCAATATGCTATTCCATCCGTCCGTCCGTCCAGCCAGCGAACCACGGTTAAGAAACGCCCTTTTGCCCACTTCCCCAGTTGTCTTGACTGGGGTGTGGCCCGCATTCAGCCCCGTCCCAAGATGTTCCCCGTTTGTTGGCAGCGAAAGAGACTTGTCTGGGATCCCAGGGTCTGTCGATCTTGTCCTTTCCTGCAGGGTTTGGGGCTGCGCGAGGAGACGGTTACAGGGGTCGAACCCTTGTAACCATGTTGCCTCTGGCACGTTCTTGTCTCGTTCCCTGCGCTGTGCAGTAACTTCCATCACATTGAATGTTCTGTCCTCGCACTTGCTTGAGAAGAGGAGCCAGAAGGATCATTATGGGGCCCGGCAGATGGGTCATGTAACGCTAGACATCCATGGTTTCTCTCTGTGCGTCCGCGGCGGCCACGCGAGATGGCGCTCGGGCTCCTGTGTGAGGTGTGAGCCGTGACAACTCGGGGAGGGACCGAGAAAGGTCAGCGCAAAGCGAACGAATATTTTCTACATCATGGCTGGAGGTGCGGGCATCTCCGTCATAGGCAGATCATACATCATGCTATAAATCAGTCTCGGGCGTTTCAGGTAGAATCTCTGGTAAAGCTACAGCTGCCATGTCTCTCTGCTAGATAATCGAGTATCCAGGGTGACAGTGGTGTACCCTGCTTCGAATACTGCTTGGGCAACAGCTTGATAGATCGTGCATGGTATACACACTGTTACGGAGCCAGGTCATGTCATCTCATGCCATCTCAGGCCATCCTCTGCGCGCACACAGACACAAACATGCCTGGTAGAGTAGCGGAGACGGCAGAGTTCCCGCACTTGTTTGCCGCCATCCAATCTCGCAGCCTCCTCGCGTGATTTGCCGCCGCCTCGATCAAACCACTTTCTCTGCTGAGACGGCCTTCTTCTCATCTTAGTCGTTCTGCAAGTTCATCTTGCATCCATGGATGTTGGTCCGGGCGTTGACATCTTAACACAGCATAAAACTACCATCCGGGATCCACACCGTCGGAGGCAGTTCTGTCAAGCTTGTATCCCCCATCATCAGTCCCAGTTTTCTTCACGAAGGGACCAGGATCTTTGGAGTTTGTCGTCACATTCTAGCCTGCCCGCACCTCTTCTTCTCCCCGGCCCTTGAGCTGGCCGCTCACAGTTCATTCCTCCTCTCTTCCCGTCCAGACGGTGCACGTCTTGCCCATAATAATATCCCGCCGAGGCAACATGGCGATAATAGCATGGCTCGACGTCGTTTTAGAGATGTGCCAAGATCGCCGACGTGAACAAGAAACGGTTTGGGTATGTCTAGTCCCTATGCGGTGGAGATTGTCCGTCGTATTCTAACTCATAACAGTCTACTTACACCCACCTACACCGGACCCTTGACAGACTGGCAAATCAAGGAGTGGGGGTTATCTTGTGCTGCATCCGAATCAATCAAACTCCAAAAAGCCTATTCGAGCTCTCCTGTTTTCGGTCTGCATGGCAAAGTCTGGGCGGGAAACTCGCCGCATGCGGGAAAGCAAACACCCGTGAGGCCGCCTGGGACGTCAGCCCGCGGGGACGAATCTGGAGACGGTGAGAGAGAAGCAGGGGACGATGGACCGCTAGGGAATCAGCCTTGAGTTGATTCAATTTCTATTCTAGAAGCTTGGCTTCGCGGAGTCGCCCATCCACTCGCGTGTCGTGTCCGCCAGCCACGCCAACGCCTCGCGGCTGTGTTATCATTGCTTGTGCAACTTGGGGTAGCCAAAGAGAAGAACATGTCGGTGTACGCAATGGAGACGAAAAGAAGTCACCGCAAGCTACGGCTACTTACAGATGAGCTGAAAGGGCTTGAAGCCGTCGTGAGAGCAGCGCATTAGTCGACTGCTATGGCTTGCTCTAATGGGAGGGAGACAGGCATCAAGTCACTGGACTGTATTATTGGACCAGCACACCAGCCGTCGCCTTCGCACTTTATCCTCCGTCCGAGGATGTGCACGATTCTATATTGAGGGATTGTTATAATATGGTATCTTAGTTTCAAGCCCAAAACAACTCATAGCATGTCATGAACAACAACCGTTTCAACCCCCGTCTTCCCCGCAGTCGCCAGGACGAGGACCCCCAGCTATTTTTCCCCGCGCGAGCGAGGGCCTTTCTCCGCAGATCCGTGTCTGCGATCTCCTCTCGAGGCAAGATTAAGAAGATGGGGACCAAGGGGAAACGCGTCTCCACTCCAAAATGACCTCGTTCTCGGCGTCATTCTCACCTGTTCCCCCGCCTCCAAATCCTGGTCTCCTTGCAAATGCTCAGCTCGCCTCCGACAACAACCCATGCTACAGAGATAGAGTGGTCTCATGGCGCGGTGGAGTCGCGGAGGTGCAAGCCCGTCGCTCGGGGACACGCAAACCACCGCCGCCGCTGGGGATCCCGGCCGCTTCACTTCTTTAGCTCTGTTTTTTCTCCAAGTTGCAGACCATCGTCGTCTGGCTTCGGACACAAATCTAGCGAACAGGATGGAGGGTATAGGTAGGTACAGATGTATAGTCTTGCGAATAAGCATACGTTTCCAACCCCGGACAGCCCTTGTGGGCGCGGCTCCGCCACACGGGGATCCGACACCATGCCTCGCTTCTCACGGCTCCGGCTTCCTCGGTTGCTGGCCGTTCACGATGGGTTTCCAATATTCATAGAGTATTGTCTCACGTATCGTGTTCCCCAATATCCTGAGATCTGATACCCCATAACCTCGGGACGGAGCTGCGGCTCCGCGTTTTCATCTCTCTCTCTTCCCCAGGACCCCTACTTTTTTCTTGACCTGTCGTGACCGAACATCTCAGATAGGTTGTCGGGGGGCCCCTTGCTCTTCGAGATCTTTAGGATGATCCCACTTTTGCTGCCTGGTTGTCACTCGACTTTGCCTGACAGCCTAGGTCAGGCAATGTTCTTGTGACAAGCACGTAATCATCGTCGTACAGAGCGAGCAACGCGAGCTAACAGCTTGTGGCCTCGACTCGCAGCTGAAGAGACGGGTGTCCCTTTGGTCACTAAGCCTAAGCCACAGCCCATTTCAAAGGTTGTTGACAGAATGCAATCCTAAAGCCCCCGAAGTTTCCCGGTGATTCGCAACCCGGATTCCTGGGACTGGTTCTTTACACTGACTGTACTGGATCATGTCCATCCTCACTCTCGGGTCGACCCAAGATAGCTATCTCTTTGTTGGTGCCGCTCTGGTTTTTGACTTGTTGCTGACGTCTTCAAGGTGACCAAATCACTTCGGAGGTTCTCGCCTGATGCTTTGTTTGATGGAGTCCAGCTATCGCCAAAGTCCACTGTTCAGCATTGGCAGCCTCTACTCCGTTTCCAGGTCTCCAGCTAGCAACTCATTCACGGTCTGGCGGTCATAGTTCAAGCAGACAGCAGTTTCAACCCCGTTTTCTTTCAAGTTCGTTACTCATAGGTTGTTGACAAAGTATCGTGAGATGCGTCCACAGCATCACACTAACGGTTGTTTGCATTATACAGACAGGTCCAATTGGTCTCTTTCGATTACGAAGGCAATTTCCACAGCCTCAGTTACCGATGGCTATTGAGTCCCCGGTGGCTCTGCGCTTCCCCATGTTGTTGTCGTTGAACAAGATCTCTAATGCAACCAACCCTACTTCTTTCAGGAAATGAGCATTGGAACGCGACCGGCACAAGGACAAATATACAGAATCATCAGGCCCCTGACGCCCGGTCGGGTGACTGCAATACACGAGATTCTCGTTTTCGTATCTCACGGCATTATCTAAAAACCAAGAGCCTACAATCCGTCTCGTACAACACACGCGTATGCGCATTCAATGAACAGTCGGATCAGGATGCTGTCCCAGGCATCTCTCTCAACGAAATATCTGATGGATTTTTTTCTTCTCTATTGCTGACATAGCCATGGATGCGATTTTCTTTTTTCCCCTTTAAGCAGACGAAAGTCCAAGCTCCTTGTAGAAGGACTCTGAGCTGGGCTCTCTACCCAGGAACTCCTTCAGGAATTCCATCTCATCGATGCTGCCACCCCTCTCCAGAACAGTGTGGCGATACCTGCGGCCCTCTTTGCCGTCCATCGGGTTCTTCGCGAAGAACGAGTGGAACATGTCGAGCGAGAATACCTCAGAGTAGAGGTAGCCGTAGTAACCGGCATCATATCCGCCAATGAAATGGCCAATACCAGCGTGTCGGTTACCCCATTCCCTGTTCTTCGTTAGCGTGTGATCTCCGGTGATGTCTCTATGTTGAATACTTACAATCCCTCTCCAAGGTCCTCGGGACCCTTGGTTCCAGAGATGTTGTGTCGAAGCTCGTTCCACAGACGGCCAGCATTCAGCTTCTTGACAGCCTCGTGAGACTCTGGAGTATGCACAGTCATGTCGAAAAGACCAATGGTTAGCTGGCCAAGTGCGCCAATGGCGGAGTTAAGGCGTTTGGTGGAAACCAGCTTCTCAATGAGGTCGTCAGGGATCTGCTCGTTTGTCTCCCAGTGCTTGGACAACGACTTGAGCACACTAGGAGTCCAGCACCAGTTCTCCAGCATTTGAGAAGGGGCTTCAACAAAGTCTAGCACTGTGGAAGTTCCGTGAAAGTAGCTGTAACGGGTGCGACCAGCCAAGTCGTGAATGCCGTGGCCCAACTCATGGAACAGAGTCACAACCTCATGATGCTTGAGCAGCGACGGTTTCTTGGGTGTCGGCTTGCTGAAGTTGCAGACAAGAGCAGTGACGGGGTAGTGCTTCTTGCCGTCCTCGGTGACGTAACCTGGCTCGAGGTTGAAGTTGGCATTGTGGCCATACTTGTTATCACGGGGGTGCAGATCCAGGTACAGGTAGCCACAAAAGTTGCCGCCCGAGGCCTCGTCATCCCACACGCTGTAGATGAAAACATCCTCGTGCCAGACAATGTCCTCGGCCTTACCAGTAGGGCTGAGTCTAGCTCTCTCCTCTGGCTTAAGCTCAACGAAGACGAAGCCGAAGATTTCCTCGAAAATCTTGAGCATGCCGGCAAAGGTTGAATCGACAGGGAAGTACTGCGAGATCTTGGTCTCATCGACGCTGTACTCCTTTTCCTTTTGAATACGCGAGTAGAAAGATGTGTCCCACATGTAAAAGTTGTTGTCAAAAGTGAGGCCGCGCTCTTCGTAGTCCTCCTTCTTGTACTCCAAGAGGCGGTTGATCTCTGTCTCTCCACCGGCCGCTAGCCGGGTTCGAAGGTCATCCAGGAAATATCTGACAGCGGCAGGGCTCTTGGCCATCTTCTCTTCAATTCGAAGGGCGGCATGGTTGTCGTATCCGAGAAGTCGGGCGGCCTCGTCTCGGAGGGTAATAATTTCCTGGAACAGAGGCACGTTGATATTGGCCTATTTCAGTTCAGTTAGTTTACATGTGTATCACTGACTGTGTCTCCCAGAAAATACCTTGTTCGATTCTGCAATGGTGTACTTGCGGCGAGTGTCGGCATTGATGGCATGCTTGATGAGGGGAAAGTAATGGTTGTACTTGAAAGAGAGCTTCACTTTGCCCTCGTTCTCTCCGGTACCCTTCTCGAGGGAATCGATGTCAATGTCATCGGAAGGGACTCCCTTGAGCTCCTCGGGTGTGAACCAGATGGCGCCCTTCTCGTCATTGAGGTTCGTCTGGCACTGAATCTCAAGCTCACTCAGACGCTTCTGGATCTCCTTGAATCGATCTCGCTTGGGGCCAGCAGGTAGACGGAGACCATTTCGGATATACTTTTGCCGCTCCTTCTCGAGGACATGCAGTTGCTCTTTATTCAGGTCTTGAGAAGCTCGGCTCGCGTAAGCAGCGTCTACAACCTTGAAGATATCCTCTCTCATGTTGCATTCGATACCGAAGTCGTTGAAGACCCTCTCGGCCTCGGTGGAAGCATCTCGAAGCTCCTTGTCCGTGGAGACATGGTGATAGAAGGTCAAAATGCGCCTCTGCGTGGCAGCCAAGTTCTCGTCCAACAAGATGGGTTCAAGCACGCTGCCAAAGGTGGCCTTGTCCGTGGGAACATTGGCTGCAACGGAGTCCAGTGCGTTCTTGGTAACGTCGCAGAGCTTCTTTGTGTCGGCCACAATCGAATCGGGGGTGGCGGTGAACAGCGGCGGCGCCTGCGGAGGGTTGCGATACTTGTCGGGAACCATGGTGCTGGTCATAAGCTGTCTTCGTGGTATAGTCGCTCGCGCAGCTTGGAATCTGAAGTGATTGACGAGGGAGCCGAGGCGAGAGAAAGCTCGTGGGGAAGCCAGAGTGACGGCGAGAAGGAGGACGAAGAGGGAGAGGAGGGAGAGGAGGAGGAGGGGCTTCCGGGAGGGCCGTTTATCCAGCTTAGCTGACGGACAAGAGGTGGGTTGTTCCTTGCTAGGCAGCCGATTGGCTTAGTATGGATTGCAAGATTGAGGCCACAGCAGCCAGCCAGTGGAGAGAGGATGTGAAAAGAGGGGTCCGATGAAGGTGGAAGCTCAATTAATCGGGCGTCTAGGCGTCAAAAGGCGTTACAAGGCGTTGTTGCTGATGCAAGAAGATGGGGCGGGCGAGCTGGCGGCTGAGGTGCAGTTGAAGCTCTGACCTCAGACAGCCGCTAACGAATGGAAAACGCGGGGCAATCGGTTGCTGCGGGCTGATCTGCCATGAGAGTGTCATGATCAGGGCATAGAGGGGATCTTCCTCCATAATAATCAGGGCTAGGGGAATCCTAATTCATGCCATAATTCGCTTTATAAGGCTTGGTCAGGTAACAAATTGCAAATTGAGTACGTTAAGTAGTGAGTTGTCATGGTGTTGACGCTGGAGCTGTGAAATCAAGGCGCTGCTTCGTCAGACGTAACCGCCAAAGTCGCACAATCAAGAGACACAGAGCATCAATTCTAGACTCCTGCTCGCCTCCCAAAGTATCTACCAGAAATCCATACATGCAAGTTCCCCGCGCAAGCGCAGCAATAATTCATCATTTCAGCGTATCCATAGCCGAGTCCATATCCATAATCAAACAAGAAAACGCCGGCCCCGTCCACGTAGATGCATAACCTAATCCGTCCATGTCTTTACGTTGTCTAGTTGGCGAGAATAGTTCGCACGAGATCTGCATTCGCATTCAAGTCAGTAATCGGCGCTGGGGACTCGCTGGACCCGACAGGAGATCGCATACCAGTGTAGTTGACTTGGCCCGAACTGGTGTCGACGGCCTTGAGGAGCTCATCAACCTCCTCATCCGTCATCTTTTCGCCGAGGTTTGTCAGGATGTACTTGAGCTGGCCGACGCCGATGAAGCCCGTCATATCCTTGTCGAACACCTGGAAGCCGCGGCAATACTCCTCGGGCTCGCCTGGGTCGCGGAATCCACCGGGGCGGTTCAGAACACGCTGGAAGGTCTCGAAATCGACTGCAGATGTACAAAGTCAGTATGTGCCCGCCCCTAAGCGATCGACACCAAAATGGAACACTCACAATCACCAGCAACGTTCTTCTCGAGGTCCTGAATCTCGGAAAGGGTAGGGTTCTGGCCACAGGCGCGCAGAAGATCACCCAGGCTGTCGAGCGAGACACGGCCATTGCCGCGCTTGTCGAACAGGGCAAAAGCCTCCTTGTAGTTGGTCGAAGCCTGAGAGTCGTAGTGGTTAGAAGCCATGTTTGCTTGTGATGTCAAAGTCTCGTGGGAAGGTGTTGAAAAGGATGCGACTGCGATTATTTCGATTTGGGAGATGAAAGACGCAGAAAACTTGAGCTCGTTTCGCGCAAGATGATGCAAAACCAACTTCCAGCTGCTCGGCGGCGGGCTGTCGAATCAGAGGGCGGGGTGGATTGTTTACGCGGGCAAGAAAGGGGTGCCGGGGCAACTAAAAATTAACTCACCATTTTGGGTAGGTAACTCAGGTAGGTTGGTTGGAGGGAGGGAGTGCGACTAAGCTAGGAACGCAACGGGCGGGAAACGCGAGCTGCAGTAGAATAACGGTCAAAATGGACTTGGTGATGTTTTGAGAATGGCTGAATGGTGTTGAAAGATGAAGAAAGTAGAAAAGAGGGCCAAGCTCGCACTCCTATGCGTTTCCTTCAAGCTCTGGCCTCCTTGGTGTCCTTTTGCCTGAGACTGACGGGGCAACGGTGTCAGCCCACGGTCCCGGCTCCTCATCCCCAGCCAAGTCCAGCAGGGGTCAAAAAGGATGGTGCACTACACTGTGGGCAGTATGCTCCTTCATGTCTGAGTTATATTGTCTGCTATCCGCTAATCAATCGAGGCGGTGAAACTATTGAAAACGGCGTAAAATATGCAAAGCTCTTATCAATTTATGTATAAAACTGGGCTTGAACGGCATTCCGTTTACATAAACACAAAGTCTAGGCGGCGGGATATTACGATGGTCCCCAGACAGATCCAACTTCGATATTTCGCCAGCGGTCACCGTGTTCCTTCCACTACGGTTCTGCCTCCAGGATAAGGTTAAATAGCAAGTCCGCGATGTCTCCGTCACCGCCCTCCGCACGACTCTTCTGAAGGTCCGCACCTAAGCCTCAAACTGCCCCAGGCTGAGTTTCGCAATGTCAATTGTGTCTTTGTCCGTAGTAGGGGGCTTCAACTCGCGTAAGAGGTCTCGAAGGATGTCTTGCCTAGGACGCTCCCAATACCGGTTCACCCCTTCAAATCCCGGCGAAATAACGTCTCCATCCCCGCAGTAGAACCGGTCAAGTATTTTGTTTGCTCGCGAATGTCCAGTGATAATGTTGTCCTTGTGCCCCCAGAGGGCGAGCGACTTAACTACCCTGGACAGTTCTGGCCAGACGTTGGTGTATCAAACCAATACGCTGCTTGCCCGAATACAACCAAGTCTACCAAACGTGCCAGTAAAGAAGACATGTCCTCGAAGTTACCTTGGCGGAAAGAGATATTTGGGTTCTGGGCTGATTGTGATGCCTGCTTAATCATTGGGTGCTGAGATGAATTGCGATTGCTTGAGCAAAGCTTGGGGTGAGCTCGACCACAACCCAAGTCCAGTAGCGTCCCTGGTGTGTTTCTCTGGGTTTAATATCCTACCCATTGGCTCATGTGGGGCTAAGGCCCCAGGCGAGCCAACCTAGCAAGCTAGGTTAGCCACAAAAATGCGAGACAGTTACAAAAATACGGGA
>JABCKW010000325.1:0-13950 GCA_014824385.1 Fusarium cyanostomum | reverse complement strand
GTCTAATAGCCCCAGCGGGCTCATCATCCCAAGGTCCCAACGGCCGCCGTGGGTGCGGCAGCAGCATTAGGATGCCTTCGGAGAAACCACCGAACCAAGCTGCCTGCTTGACTTGACGATCAAGCAGGCCGACATGGACCACAAGGAGTTAGGTGGCCAACCCGTCCCTGCGGATGCGGAAACCGTGGGAGATTCGGAGGCGTAGACCTTGAGCATGACTTACCGAGGTCCGGCGAATGCAGATGCATCATTGTGGAATGAAGTCAAGAACAGGCCAGGTGTAGTCCAACGCAGTATTTATGATTCTATATGATTCCGTGTTGCCCATCTCTGGATCATACACTCGAGGATTTCAAGACACCAGCTCAATATTTTACTAGTAGACGCAATGCCGCATTTCCACGAGTCATCTTCGAGCGCCTCGGACACAGCTCCCGAGTTCGACCCCCAAAACGCCCGTCAGCGCATCGTCAGCGATGAGGAGTACGCTGCTTCTTCGGCCTCGGAGCTGCCGCTGAGCCAGCAACTGGAGCCCATCGCAGTTGTGGGAATGGGTGAGACCTGTCAATCACCTCTTCTCTAGGTTGAATCTTGGCTGACACATACCGAACAGGATGCCGCCTCCCCGGCGATGTCAACTCCCCGTCCGATTTTTGGAAGTTGATGATGGAAAAACGAAGCGGCCAGACGCCCAAAGTCCCTTCTTCCAGGTTCAACATCGACGCTCATTTCCATTCAGATAACGACCGACCGGGAAGCTTTGGTGTTCTTGGCGGCTACTTTCTCAACGAGACTCTACAAGAGTTCGACCCGGCTTTCTTCGGCATCACACCAGTCGAGGCCACGTGGATGGGTAAGCCTTGAACACCCGTCCCGGTGGATCCTTGTCATGTTCATCATTTCCTGATAACTTCCCACTTTAGATCCGCAGCAACGAAAGCTCTTGGAGGTTGTATATGAAGCCTTCGAGTCAGCCGGTCTGACTCTGGACCAGCTCTCCGGGTCGGACACGGCTTGTTTCATGGCCACGTTCACGGCCGATTTCCAGCAAATGTCATTCAAGGAACCCTCGTTCCGCCACAGTCTCGCCGCCACTGGCGTCGATCCTGGCCTTCTGAGCAACAGAGTCAGCCACGTCTTCAATCTTCGTGGTCCCAGTATCGTCGTGAACACGGCTTGTTCCTCATCCGTCTACGCCCTGCACAACGCATGCAACGCCCTCCGTACCCACGAGTGTTCTGCAGCCGTTGTCGGCGGCAGCAATTTGATCCTGACCGTCGACCAGCACATGAACACGGCCAAGCTAGGCGTGCTCTCGCCGACCTCGACATGCCACACCTTCAACAGCTACGCGAACGGGTACGGTCGTGCCGAGGGCGTCGGGGCCATCTACTTGAAGCGGCTGAGTGATGCCATCAGGGACGGTGACCCCATCCGCGGCGTCATCCGCTCGAGCGCGACCAACAACAACGGAAAGGCACCAGCCGTGGGTATTACATACCCCGGCTTTGATGGCCAAAGGAACGTCATAAGGCATGCGTACCAGCGTGGCGGCTTGGACCCCATACTCACGGGGTACTTTGAGTGCCACGGGACGGGAACGGCCATTGGAGATCCCCTGGAAGTCCACGCTGTTTCCGACATCATGAATGCAACTCGGACTGAGGCAAATGGGCCTTTGCATATTGGGGCCGTCAAGACTGGCATTGGACACAGTGAGGCAGCCAGCGGGCTGTCTGCCGTCATTAAAGCCATCCTGATAGTGGAAAGGGGCATAATCCCTCCTACGCGAGGGGTCACTGATTTGAATCCAAAGATTGACTGGAAAGGTTGGCAGGTAGATGTGCCTACGGATCCGACGCCGATTCCAAAAGGTTTGCCTGTCACGAGAGTCAGCGTCAACTCTTTTGGGTACGATATATTTCCCCTGGCAGGTCATCATAAGCTGGTGATGAATGTTTACTAACTAATAATTAGATATGGCGGCACAAATGCGCACATAATAATCGAGAGCCCAAAGTCCTTGCTGGTATCGCCACAAAGCTACAAGTATTCGATGCCCGGGGTCACCACCAAAGACAAATTGGCGCGTGGAGCAATGAACCGCCATAGACCATATTTGTTGGTATTTTCTGCTCACGAGATGGGGGCTTTGAAAAGGAACGCTGCGGCTCATGGCAATGTCGCCGCAGACTACAGCCTGCTCGACTTGTCCTACACCCTCGCCCACCACCGTACACGCTTCCAGAGCAGAGGTATGGTGGTCACAACGCCAGCTACTCTCCATGGAACTTTCATCAACGGCATTCCCAACTTTGTGCTCGCAGACAAGAAGGAGACAGCTCGTACCCTCGGCTTTGTCTTCACAGGCCAGGGAGCGCAGTGGGCTCGCATGGGCGCGCAGCTGATGACTTATTATCCGACATTCCTCATGTCAATCCGGCGCATGGATATGGTGCTGGAAGACCTTGAAGACGCCCCATCCTGGACTCTGGAAGAGGCTCTTCTCGAGGACCCAGCCGTCTCCCGCGTTAGCCATGCCGAGTTTTCCCAACCGCTGTGTACTGCGATCCAAGTTGCTCTCGTTCAGCTCCTCCGTCTTTGGGGCATCAAGCCTTCGGTGACCCTCGGCCACTCGTCCGGTGAGATTGGCGCTGCGTTCGCCGCCGGATACCTGTCTGAGTCTGAAGCTATCCTGACGGCGTACTACCGTGGGCAAGTTGTTAAAGAAATCGACTCGGCTGGCGCCATGATGGCCGTTGGTCTCGGCGCAGAGGCTGTGGCTCCCTATATAGAAGCCTACCAGACTGAGGTGGTGATTGCTTGTCACAATTCGCCATCTGGTGTCACTTTGAGTGGCAATGTCGAGGCTTTGAAGGAAATCGAAGGAATCCTACAGGCCGAAGGTGTCTTTGCCCGCCTCGTCAAGACCAACGGGAAGGCATATCACTCACGCCACATGCTCCCAGCTGTCGAGAAGTACGAGGCTCTCATCCGGAAAGCCAGACAGACCAGCCTCAAGAGGCTTGTATCCGAGAAAATAAAGATGGTTTCGTCAGTCACCAACTCTGTGCTGCCCGAAGATGCAGTTCTCGACGAAAAGTACTGGAGCGCCAACCTCGTCAGCCCAGTCCTCTTCAACCAGGCCGTGCAGACAGCCCTTACGAGCAAGGATGTGTCCAAGATCGACATCTTGATAGAGGTCGGACCTCACTCGGCTCTCTCAGGGCCGATCCGACAAATCAAAACTGAGTTGGAAGCCGAAAAGTTGCAGTACTTGCCAACTCTCGTACGCGGTTCTCAATGCGCTGAGCAGGTACTCAAGCTAGCCGGTGAGCTGTTCTTGCGCAACTATCCCCTTGATCTCGCAACAGTCACGGCGATCGAGGAGGTTTACCCGTCGGGCAAAATTATCCCACGAAGGGGCAACCTTATTGTGGACCTGCCACCATATCAATGGGACAAGACAAAGAAGTTTTGGTCCGAGTCTCGCGAGAGCAGAGAGCATCGGTCGCCGCGTTTTCCACGACATGATGTCTTGGGCCAGCTGACGATCGGTGGTTCGTTGGCCGAGCCGACGTGGCGCAACATCCTTCGCATCAAGGATCTCCCCTGGCTTCAAGACCACTCGCTAGGAGGAGAGGCAGTGTTTCCCGCTGCCGGGTATCTTTCCATGGCCATGGAAGCCGTCACTCAGATCAATGAGATGTCCGAGAGTCCGTCCGTCATCAACTCTTATGTGTTCAGAGACGTCGCCATTCAGCAGGCCTTGGTGACCCCTGACGACGACAACGGCATTGAGGTCCTGCTGAACATGCGCCCCTCACACTTCAGCACTGGAGAGGCCGACAAGCAGTGGTGGGACTTCAACATCTCATCCGTGTCGTCCGAAGGACACCCCAAGAATCACACGGCGGGAAGCATCAGCATCAACACCAGCCAACGCAGAGCCGTCGCCAAACAAGTGCCTAATCTGCCGCAGCGCGCCTCTGGAAAGCTCTGGAATCAGGCTTTGAAGCAGGTCGGATTCAACTACGGCCCAACTTTCCAAGACATGGACAACATCACCTTTGACGGGGCCACATACTGTGCACAAGCCACGACGAACATAAAGACGGCCGTCATGAAGGGCGAGTCCCGCCACGTCCTCCACCCAGCCATCCTAGACTCTTGTCTGCAGCTCATGATTGTCGCTATCTGGGCCGGCCGCGCCGGTGCGATGCGGTTTGGTGCCGTGCCCGTCCGCGCCGAGGAGATCGTCATCTGGAAGCCCACGGCGGCCCAGCTGACTGACGAAGCCGGTGCCACGGCCTTCTCCTGGATTGACCCTCGCGGTCAAAGGCTGTTCAATGCCCACAATCAACTTGTGGCAGGTGACGGACAGGTTTTGATGGAGATCAGCAGCATGCGCTGTACTGCGTACGAAGCTGCCATTCCGCAGCGGCTGGAGGCACCGGTGCAGCCGCAGCCTTATTCCCACATCGTGTCCAAGCCGGACGCTTCATGGCTGCGTGGCGCTCAGAAACATCTCGACGTTGCCGATTTGGTTGAGCTCGTCAAGTTCAAGACGCCCGGTTTGAGGGTTCTTACCACAGACGCGACGGCTGCGGGGCCTCTCATGGCCAGATGTCCTGAGCTGTGTTTGACAGTATTCACCACTGGGTCCGGTGGAGCTGATATTGAATCAGAGTTGAGCAAGTACAAGAATGTCTCCTTCGAGCCGCTGGACTGGACGGCGAGCTTGACAGCCCACTCTTACGAAAAGATCAAACACTCCTTTGATCTCATCATCGCCCCCAACACGTCCCGCAAAGCACTAACCCTTATTCCCGGGCTTTTGGTAGAAGGTGGTCAGGCCGTCTTGGGAGAAGACCAATTCCTGAATGATCAAGACCTGAAGGAGGCCGGACTCTCGGGCGCAGAGTCATCTTTGAAAGACGCCGCGTTTGTTACATCGAGTGTCAAGGTGACCAACAAGCTTGCATCGACATCCATTCAGCTTATGTACTGCACCACTGTCTCAGTACATGTCACCCGCTTGCAGATGCACTTCGAGGACCTGGGCTTCAAAGTTGAGACCTTGAAGCTGGGAGATGATTGCCCGCCCGGTGCCAACGTCATCATGCTGGCAGATCTGGAGCGGCCGCTCGTAGCTAACATGTCAGAACCAGAGTTTCTCCAGCTGCAAAAGATCCTGAGCGATGCCGCAAACATCTTATGGGTGTCCAGTGGTGGTCTGTCGGAGGACAGCGTGATGCCCGAGTCCGCAATGACGCGGGGGCTCCTGCGTTCACTACGATCCGAACGAGCTTCTCTTAAAGCAACTCTCATCGACTTTGCTCTTAGCGATCTTGTTTCTGAGTGGTTCGTCTCCACGGTAGTCTCCCTGGCGACCGCTCTCTTTGAAAACAAACGACAGCTTGAGACCGAATACCTCGCCCGCAACGGCCAGCTGATCATTAGCCGCCTAATCCCATCGGATGATATCAATCACATACACGGGTCCGCCAGCGGCAAGATGCAGTCGCAGCCTTTTGTCCCTGAAGCCAGACTAGTGGGAAAAGTTGAGTCCGGGAGGGTGGTTTTCGAAACCCATCATTTAGACGCAGAGCCGCTCCAGCCGGATGAGGTGGAATTCCGTGCATTGGCTACGGGCCTGAATGGCGAAGGTCAGGCCGTTATATCGGGCGCCTCTTTCGAGACTAAATTTAGCCACGAAGCTTCCGGCATTGTCACTCGAGTTGGAGCCGCTGTCACCAAGGTTTCTACCAGTGACCACATTGTTGCCTTCAGCTCTGACAAGTTCTCCAATTACCAGCGTGTCAAGGAGGATCTGGTGCAGAAACTCGGTTCGACGGAACCCCTTACGACTCTTGCCAGCCTCCCGATGCATTATGGCGCCGCTCTTTATGGGCTTCAGACCTTGGCAAGGCTTCAGACCAAGGAATCCGTTCTCATTCTTCCTGGTTCGGGACACGTTGGAGCAGCCGCCATCAGGATCACACAGGCGCTCGGAGGTCTTCCGTACGTTGCTGTGCGCGACCCGGGCGAAGCGGAAGACGTAGCGGCAACTTTCGCTTTACCCAGCGAGCAGATCCTTCTCGACTACTCTCCCCAAGTGTTGTTTGACCACGAGTTCGACGTGGTACTCTCAGGCAGCTCGACCGAGCCGAAAGTGGCACGAGAGGCGTGGAGGAATCTGCCAGCTTTTTCACGATTCGTGAGCTGCGGCACCAACGTCCCGACATCGTTCCTCGACTCTGTACCGACAGCTCGCGGGGCGAGCTTCCTATCCGTTAACCTGGTGGGCCTCTTCACGAAACCTGGTATACTAGGCCAGCTGCTCGAGCAGATCGTTGCACTCTTCCGCCAAGGCTCGATATCTGCACCGCGGCTGGCCATTCGCAACATTACAGAACTCAACGAGAGTCTTGCCTCCTTCTCGGACTCCCTCTGTGGCCCCAAGACCGTCATCGCACACGAAACAGGCGACGGCGCGGTGGACGTTGTCCGAACCCGCCCATACTTGCGTCTACGCCCGGACGCCACATACCTTCTCGTCGGATGCCTCGGAGGTCTTGGCCGCAGCCTCACATCGTGGATGATGAAGCGTGGAGCCCGTAGCTTCGCGTTCTTATCGAGATCGGGCACAGAGTCTAAGCAGGCTGCCATCTTGGTCAACGACTTGGAAGCACGAGGTGCCAATGTGCAGGTTTTCAGGGGAGATGCCGCAATCAAAGAAGACGTGGAGAAAGCAGTGGGCTCGATTCCAGCCGATCGACCTATTCGTGGTGTTGTCAACGCCGCCATGGTCTTGCGGGTAAGATGATCTCTATTGTGTTTTGAGACAATAGTCCTGGGCTTTTCCGCTCACCCCATCTCCTTGAACCATGCTAACATGTTTCCAGGACGGTCTCTTCCAGAACATGCCTTACGAGAACTGGAAAATGTCCGTCCGACCAAAGGTCCTTGGCAGCAGGTACCTACACGAAGCAACTGCCGACCTGCCCCTGGACTTCTTCCTCATGACAAGTTCGGTATCGGGTATTCTTGGAACGCCAGCCCAATCCAACTATGCCGCAGCCAACTCCTACATGGATGCACTAGCGCGTCTGCGCCGCTCTCAAGGGAAACCTGCCTGCGCCGTGATCCTCCCCATGGTCCTCGGCGTCGGCGTCGTAGCTCAGAACCTCGAGCTCCAAGATTCTCTCAAGCGCAAGGGCATGTACGGCATTGATGAGGAGGCGCTGTTGGATTCCTTCGAGGTCGCTATCCTGGAGCAACAACAGCATCAAGGGCATCAGAAGGCGGACTTTGATCACCTCGTCATCGGCCTCGACCCCGCGGAGCTGTACAAGACAAGTCGTGAGGCAGCGGGCGATGTCGATGCCTTTTGGGCCGCGGACCCGCGCTTCTCGACCCTCGTACACGACATGCAGGTTTGCAGCGGTGGGAGCCAGGGAGCCCGTGACGATGCGGGTTCGATCCTCACGCAACTCAGGGCGGCTGGGGAAGAGTCGCCGGCGAAAGCAGCCGGACTAGTGCGCGACCACTTCGTTGCCAAGTTGGCACGCGTGCTGCTGGTCGACGAGACAGAGTTTGGGGAGGAAGACGCCGGGCGGTCCATTGCGAGCTACGGGATTGACAGCATGATTGGCGCCGAACTGCGGAACTGGATCTTCAAGGAGCTGGCGCTGGACATTGCCTTCCAGCAGCTTCTAAGCCCCTCGCTTACCATCACCAAGTTTGCTGAGCTGGTATGCGTTACTCAGGGCATTCTTGTTGAGTAGGGAGCAAGAGACGATGTGTCTTCAGTACGGCAGCAATCTTGGAGCGGCGGTTGCTTCATCATCTTTCTCAACCATCTCATTTTGATACAGCCTGGTGTGGCTTAGGAACGGTTGGATCTCTTGATTGTAAGTTCGGAAGATCTACTTGGTCCGCCAAAGACCTTGGCGGTTGAACAGCTTGCTCTAGATTCTAATTCTGATCTGATCTGATGAGGTCTAGTTGCAACAATTCTCTCTAAATCGAGAACCCTAGTTCTCCTTGGCCTAATACTGTGATTATTTAAGTAAAAGTCCCCCGGACATGCTACCCGAAGTGAGGGTCCGTTCCCTCATTGAACTGCTCCATGTCCAGAAGACATGCGAATTCTACAGCGCCAAGGAGTCGAATCCGTTCTTTTCATCCCATTCCTGAAGCTTCATCTCGACATGTCCCACACACTGATGCCAGTGTCCGCTGGACTCTTCAATATGATCTAAAGCTGCGAAAAGCAATCTCGACGAGGCCACGACGCCATTCAAGGTCTCGCGGCTTCCGCCTTGCACGAGCTCTCGATACAAGGCCTTGAGAGCCATGGTGAGAGGCCAGGCAATGAAGATAGCTTGTAGCATGATGATGTCGCTGTCCGCTTTCCATGGGGACGGCAGGTGCAGCCTCACAGCTCTTGATATCTGAAACGCAGCGGCGGTGGCACGTCGCTGGCTTTCGGCTGTCATGAGTGGCGGCAGCCCCTGCTCCTCGCTCTGCGTGATGGCCGACTCGTGCGAAAAGATCTCGGTGGCGCGTAGGTTGAGATACAGGCTGAAGGCCACCGGATCTTGGCGGATCGATGTGGCGTTGAGGTGTTGCTTGAGCATGCCAAAGAGCTCGTCTGTGGTCTTGACCAAGGCGCAGTAATCGTCCCAGAAACCGGCCGTGGCACGTTCTTGTCCGTGATCGAAGCAGCGCAGGGCTAGTTCTACCATGAGGACGCAACCTGCGTAGGACGATATCTCGGTGCCGGGTTCGGCACTTGCGTTTGATAGAAACTGCATGTTGAGCGGTACTAGATCGGATCTCAGCAGCCCTGGCGATGGCAGTTTGATTTGGAAGTTCTAGACCTGACGTCAGTCCAAAATCAACCTGAAATGATGCTAGAAACGCAATCGTGCCTTGACGTCACCCAGCTGACATTGCCAGCCCGTATGTGTCTTTACGTAGCTCTGCAATATGTATAGCCCCCAGAACGTCCGCCGTCGTTCCTCCAAGAGAACCAGATCATCCGTATGTGGCAGACACAGACGACTCGGGCCTCCGTCTTCCTGTAGCCCGTCGCCAGCGTCGTCCCGGTCCATTTGATGCAACTTCAAAAGCCTGCAGAGCATGGCAGCGCGTCCCAACGTTAGCCAGCTCCTTTCCAGCTTCCGGTCAATGGCCTCAAAACGGCCTATGAACACCAAGGCCTGCAGGAAGTTGAGGTCGTTTAGACTGCCGTCTCGTTCGCACTTCTCAGCGTAGCTACGTGCTAGACTGTAACAAGTAGACTGTCTGTTAGGGTCGTGAAGGGAGTGAGCGCAGCCGGTGAGCGCCACGGCGTAGATCAGGGCGCTCACTGCAGGGCCGCTGCCGCCCGTTGATTCTGCCAAGAACCGATCTCGGTTCAGAAATGGGAAAGAAAAGTAGATGGACTCGAAGTAATGGTTGTGCAGCGCACTCAGTTCTGCCGGAGATATGTCTTCTTCTGGGCCGCTATGAGGCAAAGATTGGGATGAAAGGCGGTTGAGGAGGAGGTTGTCAAACGGTTCGAGCGCCGTCAGCGGCTGATTTGTCCAATCGAATGCGAGGTTAGAGTCTTCGCCCTCGGTGAAAGAGGTGAAAAGGTCAATGTCGAGCAGGGATGAGCCATCCATGGGCATATCAGCAACCGCGCTCATCTTCCTGGACTTGTCCAAATCCATCGGGGTGTTGGCGGCTGAATATCCCGATGCCGAGACTGTTTGGGCATGCGAAGCAGAACTTGGTTGGTACTGTGAGCTTTGTCGCGAGCTCGGGTTTGGCGTGTTGAGGGCGAGCTGGGCCTCGGTCTTGGCCAGCCGTTCTTGGAGCTGCTGCAACTGTTCGTCGCGTGTGCGACGTTGATGGGCTTGGTTGTAGCTACACGGCTGGTTGAGACGAAGGCACCGTCTATGAGAGTCAGCCTCACGTTCTCGTGCTTGATGTAGGTGAAGGCTTACAAACCTGCATTTTGGCAGTGCTCGATCACATCGGACTTTGCGCTCCCTGAATGTTGGGCGGTTAGCATTTTCGTATTGACCTTGATCTATACAGGCTCAAGGCTTGCCTGCAAATCTCACAGGCATGATGCGCCGTGAACGGGCTCCCGCCAGAAGATGGTCTCATCGTGTTGAGCAAGCTTGTCGTTTGTGAGCGACCTGCCGAACTTTCCTGGATCGATTTTAGATCTGGGTGCTCGTCATTTGATAAGAGATGATGATACATGGGCGTGTAAGCTTGGTTCGTCCCGGGCTGTTGATGCGACGGCAAGGCTGCGCCGCATAGGTGCCTCCTGTCGCAAAGTCAGTTTATGACCAACAAGCAGCCGCTGGGGAATCAATGATAAGGGTGACTTGCTCGGTTGTTACCTGTTTACCGGGGGTTTCACGGACTATTCGCCGATCCAGTACGGTGCGGGCCGCCCGCAGTAGTGGTGGTACGGTGGTACCAGAGATAAGACAGCTGGTAAGTATAACTTGGAAAGACTTGTCGTTAAGGAGGAAGACGCAGTCGTAGTTGTCGCAGCGACTGCGGATCGAGCGGGCAATGTTTCAGAGGTTGCTATTTCGCGCAAGGGTGGCAAAGGCGGCATTTATTGGACAGGGGTTGGCGCCAGCTGGCCAGTCAACCAGCCATGACCGAAAAGTATCACCTCTTTGAGTGAGAGGTGCAGTAGAAGAGCGCGAGACTCTGCTAGGAACAAACAGGTATGCCAAAACTGCATAAAGAGTACTACCTAGCTAGTCGAGTCCTTCCAGCCAACGCAAGATAAGATTGTCCTTGCTGTTGGCCCAGGATACACAAGCTTAAGCGGTTGGTTCTTATTGTGCATTTGCAGTGGAATCAAAAAAACAAAGGTCCTTTGCTTAGGGCGGGGTATGGAGCAACATCCCTGTCATCGTTCTTTGTGGTATTCTGCGCGTGGGGGCTTGAGAAGATTGGACGTCTTTTGACTTGCGTCTGCGGGCGGGGAACCGAGGTATTTTCTTAGTGTATATGGAGTAATTTTGTCGCAAAGCAAGGATGGCACTTTAATGACTTTAATCGTCTTGTTCTTATTTATCTTCCTGGCACACGTGCAGTGATTTTACGGCTGGTTGCGATAGAGAGCTGTGGTGGATTCACGTTGACTGAGGGCAAGCTATGTAGAAACTTAACTAATTAGTGGGTAAGTAAAAGTAGATACAATATAAATGGTTTCCTTTATAAAGTTTATTTCACAGTACTATTGCTTGGCCATATAAAGAGTGGTGTTCCAGATTTATTGGTTTCGATATGGTTGACTTTTACATCCACGTCGACATGCCCCGAGAAGCTAGAATCACTTTAGGGTTGAACCCCTACGACTACGGTTAATCACCAACTTTAAGCAGCTGCAGCCTCGTCCCATTGTTCTAAGCATTGCGACTAAAGGTCCAGCTCCGAGTCTTGACATGGCTGAAGTCAGATGGGTGTTTTGCACACGGCGTAGTGGGCGTTCCTCCGCTTAGTAGTTCTATTACCGCTCCACAACACGGCGGACTACGAAGCGTAGGCAAGCAAGGCTTTGTCTCAGTTTCCCTTCATCCCTGGAGTAGCCATTGGTGGCTGTTTGTGGTGTCAACGCGAGAGGGTCTCAAGACCAGCTCCTGGGCTGAACGTCAGTTTGGCAGCACTCAGAGCTACAAGGAAACATACTAGACTATATCAGGCCTCAGACGGCTTATCCCACCGACTGATAAGGGTCACATGCCGTGGTTGCTGGGGGACATTTGGAATAGGCAAACTTGTAATCGTTTAGGATTCGTATAACTTGGGAATCTCTATGCACACCCTAATCAATACCTTTCAATCCACCCCGGATTGTTAAGCTTGCCATGCAGCCAAAACCTGCCTACCCACCCTCTGAGTTTAAACCATATGTCAATGGGTAGTAACTGTTGCTGCGACTTACCAAGTAGATATTCGAGAAGATTCCTGTCTGAGGTGCTTCGTCTGACGACGTTGTTTATGTACGCCGCTACTAAATTAACAATGCGGATACGGGGGGGACAACGTCTGAAAACTACAGCTATAGCACTTTATATTAATAACTCTAAAAAGTAAGAGAATTAAACGCTTAAAGGCGCAACTAATTCCATCTATCGGCGAGAGCGCCTCCTGGAAGAAACGCATGTACCGCAACATTCCCAGTGTGGTATAGGCTTAGGTAGGAGCAAATAGAAGGACATTCCACTCTGGCCCTAAGTTCAATCCACCATATACTGCGACTTGCTTTCCTGTAAAATAGATACAGCATCAAAAGCGCTACAGGGTCCCTTTTCCGGAGCAAGTCTTTGAAAGGGCCATGGATACTGCGCGTGAAGAGTTGAGCTTGACCTGTTGCTACCTCGCTATCGGGGAGGTCCAGGATCTGGGATACCGCATGGGCGGCATAGAAATACGGATTGTTCTGCGCCGTAGATGAGTCTTTGAGGTGACATACGGCAGCCAAGGCTCTTGGTATACTATCTATACCTCCCTCTGGTAAGGGTGAATGCATATAAGCAAAGGTCGCCGCCATGACGCAGAAAAGACTGTCGGGCCGCAGCGGGTTAACTAGATGCCACAATGACATTTTACCGTTGCTCATGCGCAACCAGTCTAAATCGGAGTGGGCGGATGACTTTAGAGGCCATGATTCTTCCGGTGTGCGTGCATCAGGGGACGAGAAGGTCAACATGGCCAGAGCGGCCGCAGTGCCCCAGATTGGATCCTTGTCTTCTGCTTCAATCGGTTCCGTCAACCGCCTGTTGAACAGAACTGTGCTTTGAGACCAGTGGTAGCACTCTTCTAAAGTGCGACGACTGCCTAAGGAAGTATTCAGATGGCGGTCATAGGTAAGTGCCACTGCCAAAGAGGCGTGCATCAGAAAAGGGTGCTGCAAACCACACATCAGTAGAGCTCAGGCACATGATAGATAATCTAGACTCATTCTGCCTAACAAGGACAAAAACAACAGAACAAGACGTACGGCGAAGGCTAATTTCAGGAGCTTGCGATTGACTTGTATCATACGAGGGTCATCTGGGGTAATAAGACTTCGTCCAAGGTACCGGGTTATGAAGTCTTGACACTTTGCGTTCAATTGATAGGACGTTGATGCGTCTGATGTCCAGACAGCACTGGTGGGAGGGGGCTGAAGCTCTGCTGTTCCTCGAGCCACCAATGACGTCCCCGTGTCAGCGGCGACAGGCTGTAGATCGGGAATATTAGACATGAAGTTGCATAATACCCCGAATGAACTACATGTCTTGCACTGTGGTTTGCTTTCGTCGCACTAGTAGGCCAAGGAAGTCGTTCAGCCAAGCACCAGGTTGGAAGCCGGGAGTCAGTCACCCACCTTGAGTTTTCTGAGCTTGCAATTTCGGCATCCAAACCTCGACCTCCGCTTCGCCCTGCGCTCCCGAGCGTCTGTTGGAACAGTTGAAGCCATGCTTGGTTAATCGTCCAGCGCTTTCCGCAGCTTGCCCCGGTGAGGGATTTTCCAGATGGAAAGTAATACAATACCGTAGAAGTCGGAGACAAAACTCAAGCACACCAAAATCCATTTCCGTTTCTAGAGCTAAGCTCCTGCCGCTCTAAGCTAAGTTAGTGCTAAGGTCTGGCTAAGGGACCCAGAGTTTAGGCTAAGGTAGGCTAAGCTTGGGCTAAGGTGCTTAAGCAGGCCCATTTTTGGGATTATATACCCCTATAAGGGTCCCGGGACTATAGGGACTAAATCTAGGGCTATATCCCTATTTTAGGCCTTAGTTAGACTTTCCTATATTAAGGAATCTAACCTATATAAACCTATATCCTAAGAGACCTCTGTATTTAATACTATTATTACTTAGACTATTTTCCTATCTTTTTTTTTTTTTATAATAACCTAACTTAATAGCTATAATT
>JABCKW010000324.1:0-31720 GCA_014824385.1 Fusarium cyanostomum | reverse complement strand
AATCCTTTTATTGCCGGTTGTCTAACTGATCAAGTTTACCATGTGCCATGTTCTTCTTGGACCGCGTGCCTGTCGCCAATGAAGACAAGGCCGAGACTTACGCCGAATTCCCGATGTATTAATCCCGCATTTTCAAGCGGCATATTCGGGAGAGGACCTTAATTGTGTTGGCGTTTTCTTCTGTCTGGTTGAGTTGTCTATAGGCTCGCTGGGCTTTCGCCGACACAGGCGAGTAGAGAACTCTTGCTTGCCGCAAAGCATTAATATCACATATTTTAGAGGTCATATATTATGTAGCGTAGTCGTCCTCGCTCTGCATCACCCCTCGCATGTCAGATGGTAGACGAGACATGTTGGCCTTCTGCCGTATGTCGTCTGAGTTGACCTATTTGACGTCCTCATGGTATCTTGGCCCCAAAGACGCTCTGATGTACGAAACTTCGGCAGCCTCGTGCACTGGAATGATATCCAACTGCACATGGCTGGTCGGGTCCGACAATGCGCCCGAGGTGGTTTCGGAGTTGAAATTTATCCGACCGACAGGTGGCCTGTTCCTCATGGGCCAACGGTGGGTTGGGCGTTGTCGTCTTCTCCTCTTCCCATACCACTATTAGAAACCTTGAACCGGCGTTGCTTCGATTCGCTATGCAAGATCCATCTCCATCGGCCGCTGCTGGTGGCATTGTTACTGCGTCTGAGGTAGAGCCCATTGGAGTTGTGAGTAGCATGAGCGCCAGTATCGGCATCTTCAGACAAGATTGCTCACCATAACTGCATTACAGGACCCCGAACTGGCCAGACAAGCTCCCGACAATGACTCGTTCATTTCTGACGAGTATGCGCATTGTCACAGCTATCTCACTTAAGTTTACTGACAGTATTTGAGCGCGAGTCAGCAGAGCTCCACCGGCTCCATCGGCTCCACGATCGTCCACTACCGCAAGTTGCACGGACGGACATATCATAACTTTGAAGGCGCAGAGTACTGGTATGGACATGCTGCTACTGCTGGACTGAAGCGACAGCTAACCTTCTCGGAGGGGACCAAATGATGACAAGCAGAATGACGGTTTAGATATCGCGTATGTACCAGACCTCAGCACGACAACAGTCCACGACTGTTGTAATAACCCATGTCCAGGCACCACATGATGTACCTAGCGTTCGACAATAAGCTGTTCCTCGCACCTCTGAAAACCCCTCAGAAAGTATTAGACGTCGGAACCGGCACTGGAATTTGGGCCATGTGAGTCGAGTATTGCCCTTCTCTTCCTCGTTTCCCTCACAACTCGATGAGTTTTAACAGGCCTCTCAATATAGTGACTTCGCCGACGACTTCCCCTCAGCTGAAGTAATTGGCACCGACATATCACCCATTCAGCCGCCCTGGGTCCCGCCTAACTGCAGATTCGAGCTCGACAACTGCGAGCTTGAATGGACATACCCTGAGGGTACATTCGATTACATCCACATTCGAGGCATGGTTGGGTGTGTTCAGGATTGGACGCGGCTGTACCGCCAATGCTTTCGCAGCTTGAAGCCAGGTGGATGGTTGGAGCAACAAGAGTTTGCCCTACCCATCGCCGCCAACAACGGATCACTGCCCGACGACTGCGTATGGCACACCTGGGGCGCAATCTTCCGAGAGGCTGGCGAGAAGATTGGGCGGACGTTCGAGGTAACCAAGGACTGGAGAGCCTGGATGCGGGAGGCCGGATTTAACGGAGAACTATGCACACACTCGGTCAGACTCCCGATTGGCGACTGGCCTCTCGATGCAAGGTGGAAACAGGTTGGCCAGTTTAACCGCGCCAGTCTCGAACAGGGACTTGAGGGGTTTGCGTCGTACTTGTGCACTCAGGTTCTTGGCTGGCAGGACGACGAAGTTGTTGTTTTGCTGGCCGAGGTGAGAAAGGCCATCAAGAACACATCATACCAAGCATACTATCCCCTGTGAGTACCACTTGAGAGCGGGATGAAGGATCGAAAGGCTAACAGTTTGTGGTAGAGAAACGATATATACTCAGAAGCCCCTGTAATAAGTAGAGGACTGTGTGTACCTACTTAGCCTGCGTATACTGGTATACTTCGGACAGCAGCCTCATTCCCTCCACGTTCGCTGTTCCATTTACTATTCCTGCGCGCCAGACTCCTCTGTTTTCTTCTTGTAATACGCTCCACACCAGTAGTCATCTGGTGTGTACTTTTGATTTCCCGCTTAGAAGTCGGCAGTTTTAGAGCTGATTATTGCACCACATGCTCAAGTTCTTATCCCATACAGGAAACCTAGCGAGCTCGCCCCATTCTTTGTTGGTTAAGTGTTTGCATGCCTTTTTAAAGTTCCTCGAGAAAGATAAACCTCTCGTTTGACGTCACTGCCGTCGACCTAGAACATCTTGCTCGGTTGGACACAGTCCGCACTCGCCGTGGACAGCCAGGCGGGATCTGTGCATTTTCCATCTTTAGGCGACAGCACTGTAACTACTATGGAAGATTGGTGGACGTGGCTTATATGGACAAGTTGAGAACAACTTAGAGAACAGGTTGGAGGCCAAGAAAGAGGACAAGGTAGAGAACAAGATGATCCATGTGCTCTACCCAACTACTGCCTGCTGGTTGTCAGCTTATCTCATGGCCCTCTCTAATATTCGATTGAGCGATGAGGTCGGATTACCTACATTCAAGATCTTTACAAAGGCAAACAGTGCGTCCACGTTAAGTTGAGTTCTCTTACGCATAGGCTCTATTGGTATCTAGTATAATAATGCGCCAGTTCTATGTTTCTAAGTTCCGTTACTATCTTAAGCGTTTCATGAACACCCTTTACTCCCGAACCAGAACCGCCCTGTATCTAACCTTGCCGTCCTTCAAGTCTTGCATGGCTGCTTCAATGCCCTGCTCCGTCAACGGATATCTCATAATCGTAGGCTTGATGTTCTTCCTAGCGGCAAACTCAAGCAACTTGCGGGTGCTATCGCGTGAGCCGACCAGGGATCCCTGGACTCGGATTCCCTTCAAGCCAAGCTGGGTCAGAGGGACAGAGGTAGCCTCCAAGCTCGCTGTCAAGGGGTAAATGGCACCATCCGTGTCCACCAGAGGAACCAAGCTAGGCTATGTTAGCGATTCCCATTCCCAGTCGGCGAGTATGAGGAGTACATACCTGCCGTAGTCAACATTCCCACTGCCGCAGAGCAGCAGGTGCTTAACAGGCTTGAAGTCGGAAGGAGACTCGTCTCCAGGTTTGAAGACGTGGAACTCGGAAGCACCGTACTCCATGGCCTCCTGTCTCTTGGCCTCGGAGCTTGAAAATACCACGACGTGGCATCCCATGGCGGCCGCAATCTTGATGGCCAGGTGGCCAAGGCCGCCGATGCCCATGACACCGACCCGGTCATCGCATCGCACGCCATACTTGGTGAGAACTGTCCACACGGTCGAGCCGGCACACATGAGGGGTGCGGCATCGGCCGAGTCGTAGCCCTCAGGGATGGGGACTACACACTTGGAGTCCCAGACAGCGCCGTAGCTGAAGGAGCCGTTGTCGGTGTCGGCAAAACCATAGAGCTTGCGGTCTCTGCAGTACTGATCCAGATCTGTGGCTCTGGTTAGTACATGCGTGTCTCGTCTTGCGTCGACAAGCCCTCTTACCAGTGCAGCAGTTGTCGCAGCTACCGCAGATCTCGTGGGTGTATCCGAAGCCAACTCGATCGCCGACCTTGGCGGTGATAACGCCGGAGCCAACGGCACGGACAACTCCAATGCCTTCGTGGCCCAGTGCAATACCACTTGGCAAGTAGAGCTTATCAGTGCCGCAGACACCGGAATGTGTCGTCTCGATGTAGACTTCATGGTCTTTCAGGGTGCGCTCAACCGTATCGGAGTGGATCTTGCCCTCAGGAGATCCACGAAAGACTTTCAGTGCAATGGCCATGGTGATTTAGTTCAGGGTGACAACTAAGGTTTGTTGACGCGATCACTCAAGTTGGCGAAACAGGATCATGAGTTTTTATATAGCCTTGACTCCAGTTTTAAACTGACGTAACCCAGCAACAACCGTCGGTCAATCTACAAGGATAGACTCTAATTTGTAAGCTAAAAGGAAGGTTCGAAGGCGAAGAAGTGTTCTCCGAAGATTCTTGCGGTGGATGTTCGTCGGTCTAAATGTGGGTTCGGACGCCCCAGATGCCTCGGTACGGACTTGAACTACGTGAAAGACTCGCAAAGCCGTCGCGAAATCCAATGAGATATCTTCAGGACTTATTAGCGCAAGATATTCAGTCCTCGGGTTATGCCGGATCCGGCGGCTCAATCTGTCAAGTTGTCCGATAAAAATGGGTTCGGTGATTTCACCCCGGGTATCCTCTTATTAGTCGCCGCCGCTACATTCCGATTGAATACACCAAACCAGGGCTATAACGATAAAAGGTGTGCTGGCTATTATATTATTATAGATTAAATATTAGTAAAGCTAGTTAAGTAGGTCCTATATACCTTCTACTAAGAATACTAGCAATTTGCACTAAAATTTAATAAGAAGTACTTCTTAAGGGTTAACTAAGTTTTTGCCTTATTACGCATCTCTTGCTAACGCCTTTAAGCCTGCCTTTTGTGCTATTATAGTAGCTTTAAGAAGCTATATTTGCTATTTTTGCTGCTTTCTTTATATTTAATAAGGGTCTTAAAAGCTGCTAACACCTCGGGTATAGAAATTAGCTATAGCAATAGTCCGTTGAGATTATTATTATTAATATTATTATAGCACTAAGTAAAGGTCTTAGCAATAAAGTCGTAAAGGTTACCTTCCTCCTCTTGTATGCGCTCTTTAACTAGGTTAATAAAGCTATTTAGATCCCCTGCTTTAAGTATATAATCAAGCCGCATAACAGATTAGATTTAGGCCCTTATAGCTAGCTCTTAGAGAGTAGCTCGGGCTTTATTCTAGTCTTTTAGCCGTGGCTTAGGGCTAAAGGTCTTACTAAGTAGCTATAAGGCTCTCTAGCAGTTAGAAATTATAGTCTCTTTAATATTGTGCTAAGCTTTAATAATCTAATATATTACTTATAGCTGTGTAATTTAATTAAGAGGGTTACAGCCCTAGAAAGATTAATACATAATAAACTTAAGCTATAGCTTGTAATAGTAGGTTTTAAGGTTATTAATAATCCCTTAGTCTATAGGTTAGAATAAGGCTATAAAATTAGCAGGAAGGAATTTAACGCGTGTGTTAAGAAGAAGGCTAGCCTTAATAACTTTATTAGTAGCTTTCTTATAAGCTAAGAAGTTATTAAATAGTAGTAATACCTTCCGGCTAGCTATTTAGCTATTAAACTATAATAAGCTCTCTTTAAAGATAACTAAAGTTATTTAGGCCTTTTTATTTAATCTCTAATAAATTAGAAGGTTATTAATATATTAATTCTTCTTGCTAAAGGCGCAAGGGTTTTTTATAGTACTAATTAGCTAAAGAGGCAGCTTATATATACTAAAAGTATTACTATAAGGGAAAACTATTATTTAGACCTTCTCTCTCTTAATACCCTTTTATAGCCGGTTAGAGAGTGTAATTAAGGGAGATTAACGCTAAAAGAGGCTACTTTTATTAGCGTTATATATATTATTAGAATAATATTTACTAATAATTGCTTATAGCTTAGCGAGAGGCTTAATAAAGTTATAGCGGGCTAAAGAGAGTAATTCTCCCTATTAGCGTTATCTTTAATATTAATATTAAAGCTTAAAGCTATTAAGCTAGCCGCGAGAGAAGCTAGGCTCCTTTTAGCTAGCAAAATTAGGTATTTATTACTAAAGCTCTCTAGTAGCCTATTAGATAAGATCCCCTATTACTATATTTCCTTAGTTATTATAACGCGTTAAATACTTATAAAGGGCATCTTTAAGGAGGGGATTTTTAGCTCTCCGGGCCTTCTTAATATTAAGGGCGCGTGCGGGGAGGCCTTCTTTATTAAGGAACACATATTTACCGCTAATTGTATTAGAAATTATTAACTATAAGAGCTTTAGGCTAAGCTCCCTATTAGCCTAGTTAATAAGCTACTATTGCCGCTAAGAAGGGTATTTCTACTTAATAATGTAAATCTAACGGCGTTACTTGTGTGTTATTGCGTTGCGGCGCTACTAAATAGAGGGAATTAGCATTGCAATATATATATACAGTTGTGTTAATATAAGGAGGAAGTTATAAAATTAGGGGGGAAATTAGGGTTAATTTAGCTAGTTAGCTATAATAATAAAATAACCCATTTGGTGTGTAACTAAGCTAGTAAGCTACAATATCGGTAGTACTAAGGTTTATTGTTATTTCACTTAATTTATATAGGAAAACCTTAGTGTTCCTGTTTTCTATTGGTATAAAGAGGATATTGTTACACGGGAGGATCGTTATAGCCCTGGTTTGGTGTAACCTCGGTGGTCTTGTGCCGGGGTGAGAGACTTGAATTCTGCGCGTTGCTGAATCGGGTTTGGCGGTTGCTAAAGTGGGTGCTCCAATCTGCGAGGTCCTGTGAGATATTCGAGATTCAGGGCAGGTCCCACGCGGACGGCAACTGGATCATGGCCACCGAGGATGACGAGGTCTTGAGGACAGCGGTTAGGGGAATGTGATAGTGAAACCGAGGTAAATATGAACTCGTGGTGGTGGTCGAGAGGAAGCAGAAAGAAGAACAACCCACAAGAGATGAGAAAAACAGGAGTTATCACGCCGTTCATCTTACGGCTAGGAGAGGCTTTAATCCAAAAAGATCAGAGCTTTTTCGAGCCCTGCACACTGTCGTCACTCCCGGTGAACCACCTCCTCGGCCATTGTCTTTTTCCGCCTCCCTAGCCCGACAAATCCCGTGGGAGAAAAGTGGGGACACCGAGCCTCCATTTTGGGCGGGTGGTCCGTTGCGGGCTTCCAGTTGGCTCCTGATTGAGCAGGCTTTTGACAGCTTGGTTGGTCTTCCTCGTCATCCGAAAACCTCTTTTCTACCTCCTGTGACGATCTCCTCTCCCGACTTTCTCCCCTCTCCATCCTAATTCTTCGCGAATCCTCATCCTCACTCACTCACAATGTTCAAGCTCGGCCGTAGTCGCGCGGTGGCTTCGGCCCTTAACGCCTCCAAGGTACGCCGGCCAAGCTTGCTTCTGCTTGATGCACCCGAGAAGCATGTGGTCAGTTGCTGACGTCGAAGCTGCGATAGCTCCAATTTGCTGCTCCTGCCGCCCGATTCCCCGGCGCCCAACAAAGGAGAGCTCTGAGCATTCACGAGTACCTCTCTGCCGACCTCCTGCGACAGGTATGAGCCTCTTCCCCGTCGTCTTCCCCTTTTTTGCGACCGTCAATACGAACAAAAACAATGGGACCCCCCTTATCATGTGCTATCATGTGTCCTCACCTCACATGTACGAGCTGTGGCTAACCACCTATGATGTCAACAGTATGGCGTTGGCGTCCCCAAGGGTTCTGTCGCAAAGTCGGCCAAGGAGGCCAAGCAGGTCGCCGAGCAGATTGGCACCGAGGACATGGTCATCAAGGCTCAGGTCCTTGCTGGCGGCCGAGGAAAGGGTACTTTCGACAACGGCCTCAAGGGCGGCGTTCGCGTCATCTACTCTCCTCACGAGGCCGAGATGTTTGCTCAGCAGATGATTGGCTACAACCTCATCACCAAGCAGACGGGCGCTGGCGGCCGTCTCTGCAACTCCGTCTACATCTGCGAGCGCAAGTTTGCCCGTCGTGAGTTCTACCTGGCCATCCTCATGGACCGTCAGAACCAGTGCCCCGTTATCGTGTCCTCGTCTCAGGGCGGTATGGACATTGAGACCGTTGCCAAGGAGAACCCCGATGCTATCAACACCAACTACATTGACATCAACGTCGGTGTGACTGATGAGATTGCCCGCGGCATTGCCACCAAGCTCGGCTTCAGCGAGCAGTGCATCGAGGAGGCCAAGGACACCATCCAGAAGCTCTACAAGATCTTCAACGAGAAGGATTCTACCCAGATCGAGATTAACCCTCTGTCCGAGACCTCTGACCACCAGGTGCTGTGCATGGACGCCAAGTTCGGTTTCGACGACAACGCCGATTTCCGACAGAAGGAGGTATTTGAGTGGCGCGACACCACCCAGGAGGATCCCGATGAGGTCCGCGCTGCCGAGTCCAACCTCAACTTCATTAAGCTCGACGGTGACATTGGCTGCCTCGTCAACGGTGCCGGTCTTGCCATGGCCACCATGGACATCATCAAGCTGAACGGTGGCCAGCCCGCCAACTTCCTCGATGTTGGTGGTGGTGCCACTCCTGCCGCCATCAAGGAGGCTTTCGAGCTCATCACCAGCGATGCAAAGGTCACCGCCATCTTCGTCAACATCTTTGGCGGTATCGTGCGATGTGACGCCATCGCTACCGGTCTGATCAAGACCGTCGAGAGCTTGAACCTCAAGATCCCCATCATTGCTCGCCTCCAGGGCACCAATGTCGAGCAGGCCCACCAGCTCATCAACGACTCTGGCATGAAGATCTTCTCCATCGATGACCTACAAAGCGCTGCTGAGAAGGCCGTGCAGCTGTCCAAGGTCGTCAAGCTGGGTAAGTTGCTCCAGAGACCGGGGATGCGCCCCGCAGTCATATGCCGGTTTCAACCGCTAACGCATACGCAGCTCGCGATATTGATGTCGGCGTCGAGTTCACCCTGGATATCTAAACGACACAGTGGCGATCTGTTTAGAGGAGGCGAGGGGTGAGAATACGATGTAATAACAATTTGTGACGTTGGAGTCTCGAGTGTCGTGGTTCCCGCAAAGTGAAGAGGACAGACGCATCTGGTTCAAAAGGAGGCGGAGATACGGGTGGATATTTCTGTTTTTTTAATTTAGCATGCATCGATCAACCTTGGAGCTCGCAAGGAGTATGATTTTGATGCCTTCCAATGGGTCCGGACGGTTCAATAGAAGGACGGATGGATCAAAGGATGGACGGGCGATATGGCCTCGAATAAGATGATTTTCCGCGTGTCTCCCTGGTTTTGCACTTCCATGTCTCCGTGTCGGCGAGGTTGAAGTCCATGTCTCTTCTAACGTCTGAGATGCCCGACGAGAATTCAGAAGACAGGCATCGTGTCCTCCAGTCAGCCGTGCGCAAAGACATGCTGGCGAGATATCATCAGTTGATCATTCCGGCCAGATGCAAAGGAATGGATGGATAAATGGGTGTGCATGTTGAGGTACTCTCGTTATGAAAATAGGCTGAGGGGTTGTAGAGGCGATATGAAGGTGGTTCGGGTCAGACTCGGCTATTGCGGCGTGTTGGTGCCCTCGGGTGGAAGGGTCCTGGAAGCTGCCAGTGGAACGCCGGCTTCTTCTTTTTGCTTCCGCCGCAGGGTATGAGCCTGGTCGTTAAGCAGGATGGTGAGGTAAAGCAAAGGCATTCTTAAAGAATTTGTCATGGTTTTTTATATATTTCTTTTTCAAGGACGCCCGGGAGATTTGTGCTTGGACAGTGGGTAGCTACACATCGAACCTTTGATGCGTGGTTAATATCTCCACCGTCGACAAGCTTGGCTCACGCTCACAATATTTTTTTCTTCGTCATCACCCTTTCCCAGCCTCCTTATCCTCGGTTATTCTCAAAGCTGGGACCCACGGTGGCCACCCGATCACTAACAAGAAGGAGAAAGGAAATATCCTGACGTCCAATGTTTCTGCCCGTAGCGGGAGATAAGACGCATCCCGGCCGGGCTGAGCCGCAGTTGCGAGCCAATGGTGGTTCGCGTGTGGATTCTGCTCAAGGTCCGGTGTAATGGGATAGGACGGTCGGGAATTGTGTCGTTCGAGGGCATTTCCATATCCACTGTGTTTTAGGCGACGTAAGAGCCGCATGCGAGGCGAGGGATAGGGGTGACGACGAGTGGAGGACGAGTTTGCGAATGCCGACAGAAGGCCGACGGGTGGGAATTTAGCTGAGATGATCTAATTAGATACATCTGGTCCTATTGTGGCAGAAGCTGTGAGTTCGTTGAGATTGAACATGAGAGGCCTTGACAACGGTGTACCATCTTGAGATGCTCATCGTAAGCTTCACGCAACTCAAAGCCACACAACGATCAGACATTAGCCACATTCGCTTACCGCTCCTACTCGTGTGTTTCCCCTGCCTCAGCTCATGTTTTCTTCTGGCACCCCTACAGACAGGAAAACGCGGGGAAATGGAGATTTTGAGGGGAAGAGCGCTAAAAAAACGAACCATTCATCATGCGGACAAGGCTTGGCTCTGGGGTAAGGAGGGTGAGCCTTTCTCGCACCGCCCGGTAGATGCTGCTTCTCTGTAGAGGATATAAAACGTATAAGAGGAAGCGGCAAAATGTGAAGATGTCGTCTTGTACAGACGCAGCTGGAAGAGTCCACTTTTGACCGGACGTCTTTCGGTGTTGGGCAGAGGTCGCCAGCGAGAAAAAGTCCCTCTTTTTCGGTGCCCCAGGGCTGCTCCACTGCAAGACTCCACTGTGAATGTTCCGCTTCTCTTCTCATCTGGTTGGTAACTTGGTATAGCAGACAGGTTTAACGTGTTCGGCCTGTTCCCGGGGTCCCACATGCCCTGTCGAGAGAGGGAGTTGGAACACCTCGGGAAGGGCATAAATACCCAGGGGCTGCTCTCCAGAAGTCTCTGTTCTTTATCAAGACACCACTTCAAAGGCGTGGATATACTCATCTGCACATCATCATCATGCCGTCCGCCGCAAAGAACTGGTTCGCCCGCCACTGCGCTCCTCCTCCTCCTCTCAACAACACCCCAATCTGTCCCTGCACGTCCTGCTTCAACGGCGGCTCCCACGCCAACAACTCTGCGTCCTTCTCCTTGTCATCAAGAACCACCGATTACCGAAGTCCCAGCCTGAAGCGAGCCGACTCGGACAGCTCATCCATCCTCAGTGGCACTACGGTCACTTCATCGACGCACATCGAGGCCGTCAAGCAATAGACAAACAAGCCGTCTATTGAACATTGTACCCGCATTTGTCTTGAATCAACTGCGATGGAGCCTGGCGTTTTCGGGAACAACAAGGAAATGAGCGTGCTAGCTTCTCGGGTTTGGCCTAGGCGCGGAGCCGACGAGCTCGGGTCCGACTCAGAGCGGGCGGGAACCCTTGCAATGCGTTATTCATTTGACCGCTTCTTTTGGCTGAGACTTGACGTCCAGCTTCTCAATAAATCTTTCACTGCTGTCAAGTCCCTTCCCTCGATCCTCTCGGCCTTCTCGGCCGCTTGATGTGCTATCTTGCCGAAGCCGTGATTGGAATTGACATGTACGCCATGCTCAAGCAGTATCCTCAATATATCCTCTGACACAGGCGCCTGCTTGCCCCCGAGTCGAGGGCGCACTGAGTGATGGTTGCTGTTTCGACACATGAGCTTCCAGCGGGTCAAGATTCCAGCGGGGGGGCATTTGTGGTGGTTGTCATTGTAGAATCTTGGTAGATAGTGAACTTGTAGGTTCCGCATCCGACATCGACGCTACCCTGCCTGTAGGTCTGGTCCGCAAGGCACTCCTCCTGAAGCGTACAGCCCTTGCAGCCGTCGTCCTGCAGGGAGAGCAGCCTCCTTTTCCGCAGGTCAGACAAGCCGCGTTTCTCCTGACCTCCGCTCTTAATATCATGGCTTGTGAGACTGCGGGCTAATTGCTGGTCCTGGTTCTCATCGACGTCCTTGCAGAAGGCGTGATACATGGAGCTAAGACAGTCGGCTGAGATGCCCTGCACATCGTAGGTACACTGGGACTCGACATCTTGGTCAGCGAAGAGGCTTTTGAAGTAGTCTTCCGTCTCCTCATTGATCCCTTCAGTCTCTGGTCTTTGTTTTGGGACCTTCTCCATAACTTTACTTACCTGGTAAACCCATCACTTACAAGCGAATCATCCGACATCCTTCCTAATACGGGACATCGGAGCAGGGGAAAAGGTTCATTCCCGGAACGGCCCCACTCGATTGTCAGCCCTACGGCCCTATAGGCCAACTGCCTATTTACACAAAAAGTTGACATTTCATCTCATGCCATGCACAGCCCAAGATAGAACCAGGAAGGATCAAGTTATGCATGCCATTAATCGGCTTAGGTGAGGTTGTGTGCTTGCAGGCTTCTCCATAGGAGCCAAACAAAGAGATTTTACCAGCAGGATAGCAGCTTATCCCGGGTTTCACTCTCGATGAAAGTTCAAGTAAAGAAATATATCGGGATCTTGGTCAACAGCCCTGCGAGGCATCTTGGCCATGTGTATACCGCATCCAATAATAGACAAAGTTCCTGAAATAAACTAGATGCGAGGTTAGACTATGTAGAGTCCTGGCTTTCTTATCGTGCGGTCCCGGCCATTACGTTGAGTTGTAAGCTCGTCCTGGTCAAGCCCGTTCCCACATCATCTCGATGACCGCAAAGAATTTCAGTAGGCTGTTGTATATCTTAGTATTACAATACCCTCGTTTGTTTTCCCACTTCACTCACTCACTCATTCATTCATTCGTCCGTCTGTTCAGTTACCTTCTCTTCCCTTCGTTATACGCTTCTCGCTCTCCGTCAGGCTGATACAGTATATTACTATAGATGTTTTAACCGTATGACCACGGCTAAAACGTGCCCTAGAATGGATACTAGGGATATCGCCAACAGGCATTGCCTATGTGCGACGACAGCCTCCGGACATGGGTCGGTCGAAACGACAAAGACCCCTTCGATCCCCTCTATATCAGTCCAGACCAACTCAGATACATTGTCAATAGTAACCCGAAGAGCCGATGTCTACGCCGTGGCCATGGCCAAATGGGACCTGCTTATGTTCTGTCCCGCTACCTTTAGCGGCAGTGGTCCTGGGGCCCCGTCGCCAGTTGACCTTCTTTTACCTAGTCTTAATCATATTGGAGACGAGTGCCTTGGCTCACTGGAGACATAACCTATGCTTCATCTTCTCAATACCACGAAAGAAAGGCTTGCAACGGAGGGAAGCGAGTGGCTAAGGATTGTTATTACCAAACGGTAACATACTCAATAGCCATCCTTCCAATCAATTATGGACATCGCTTGCGAGCAAACACTAAGGGAATTCGGCCATGGCTTAGACCGAGCAAGCGGTGAAGGCATTTAAGGCTATAATTCGAGAAGGCCCTCACGGTTAACTGACTTAGAAAATAGGACAAGAGTGATGAACCAACGCCTTTATTGTCCCTTGCTACTGTAGTGGTTTGTTGACGCGGTCCAGGTGGGTGGCTGTGAGCATATTCGCGCCACCTCCGTTACCGCAACTCGAGGCGTCTTGGGAACAAATATAAGCAAAGGCGCGAGTATAAAGAAGTTTGCTCAAGTGCTGCCTCCAAGTTGATTTGTACGCTACACCCTGCAGTAAGCAACAAGGGCACCCCGTATTTGACTCACCTGAAGCCGGGCTCGCTTGTGTATTATCCCCAACGTCGGATACAGCCAGCTTATGCTCTGTTATTGTTCTCCCGAAACCATTTCTCATGAGGCAAAAGGTGGCAATCAAGTCGGGGCTTATCCCGGATGAGTGGAGCATGTTCGCATGCTGAATATAATATGCCCCTCTGATTCCTTCTGATGAAAAGTGTTTATTGAGTTATCGGAGAAAACGCATGATATTATCAAGTCATGAACTTTACCATATGCTCATTTGCCAGGTAAGAATGATAATGCGACACATACCATCCCCTCCCCTAAGCAATGCATAAAAGCCGTGCTCTATCTGCCACAATCGTCATTAAGTAATCCTTACCTTAGCTTTGACGTCACCTCATCCCACGCCGTTCGCCTCAACCAACTTCTCAAGACATAGACTAGTCTAGGTCATATGAGAGCCATAACGCAATGTGAATTTCGCCATCAACTTGCACACCTGAACCCGTGTTTCCAACCATATTCCCTCGTTAGCCACGGAGAAGCCCTTGAACTCAAAGAATCATGCCATATCGAAAAGTCGACCCCGCCATCCTCGAGGCTCTCGGCCTGGACCCTGCCAACACTTCCATCGCTTCCCATGGCGGCTCAGGCTTTACATCAACATTCAAGATATCGACCGAGGTAGATGGCAAGCCAGTGAACTACTTTGTCAAGACGAGCACCGGGGATAATGCAGAGGTCATGTTTCGGGGTATGTACTTGGCTTGTCCTATTTCAAACCCTCACCCCCATGTCCTCCGATATCATAGCTCCCTCTAATGCTTCATAGGTGAACACGCCTCCCTGAACGCCATAGCCGATGCAGTCTCCAACTTCTGTCCGCGATCTCACGCCCACGGAGCCCTCTCCGCCCGCCCAGGTCACTTCTATCTCGTCACCGACTTCCTCGACCTGGGCTCTTCAGCTCCCGGCGGCTCAGGCCAGTCCCTCGCTACCAAGCTCGCCCGCCTGCACACTACTCCAGCTCCCATCCCGTCTGGGCACGAAAGGCCCGTCTTTGGCTTTCCCGTCCCAACGTGCTGCGGCGCCACGCAGCAGGACAACTCGTGGCGGACGTCGTGGGCTGACTTTTACGCTGACAACCGCTTGAGACACATCACGCGTCAGGCGGTACGCAACAATGGCTCGGATCCGGAGCTCGAAAGGGCTGTTGAAACTGTTGCTGGTAAGGTGGTCCCGCGATTGATTGGAGACGATGTTGTCAAGGATATCGAGCCCGTTGTCATCCACGGTGACTTGTGGAGCGGGAACCACTCGCGAGGGCAGATCGCCGGTCTAGGTGGATGCGAAGAGGTTGTCTACGACCCCTCGGCTGTATATGGCCATTCCGAGTATGAGCTCGGCATCATGAAGATGTTTGGCGGCTTCAGCAACCACTTTTGGGGTGAGTATGGGCAGCTGGTGCCCAAGGCCGAGCCCGTTTCAGAGTGGGAAGATCGAGTGAAGCTATATGAGCTGTGAGCAACCCTCCTTTCGTTCTTATGTGCCACCGTACAAGACACTAACAACCCACCCAGATATCATCATTTGAACCACTTTGCCATCTTTGGGGGTGGGTATCGAGGAGGTGCCATGTCCATCATGAAGAAGCTCATCACCAAGTATGCATAAAGCAGGGTGGAGTTACAATGTGACGATAGCATAGCGATAAAGATGTCGGATTTCATGAATTCAATGCAAAATGCCTCAACGCCCCCTCGTGATCGCTGTATAGACCCATTTCTAAATGTGTTGACCAACAAACCCCCGCCAGAAATGCAATGCTTGTCCAAAATGCGACAACGGAGCCGAGATGTCTGGCTCATCGTTCATGCTGCTAGCATGGCTGGTTGCTTTGTCCTCGCGGCCTGCGCCTCGCTTTGTTGCTTCTGTTCTCCCACGGGTAGTTGTGCGTTGGGAACAGAGGGTAACTCTTGGCCCTCGCCCGAGATTTCGGCTTCGAGGGCAGCCAATTCCTCCTCCACTTCTTCCTCGTCGTGATTCGAGATCCGACCCCCGAGCATGTCGCTAACTTCCTAGGGGCATGTAAGCACATGATACTCCTTTCAAGGCTCCGCTTGTGAGGACTTGCCTTCTGATACGCGATGGCATCCGCCGTGTCGCCCATCAGCTTCTCCACATGTTCAATACCACCCATCTCGGTATGAATCTCTTTCAGGACCTTTGTGCCCTGCTGCAATCCGAAAACGACATCCTTTTGTATCAGCGCAAACTCGACATCCGACGTCAACTTCTCGAGCTGCGCTAGTTGCGCATCCGTCTTGGCGAGTAATGACTCCTGGTACTTCTTGCGCCGCAGCGCCAACAACGCGCGTTTCTTGTCGCCCTTGGCCAGCATCTGTCTTGCGATCTCGGTCTCTTTGTCGGTGAGCACGGCGATGCGCCGTTGGTATTGGTGTAGCTTGTCGCGCTGGTTCTTCATATCCAGGATCGCCCTAAGGGGGTAGAGAGGTTAGTATCGGCGGTCACGAGCGCAATCGCTAACAGAGATGACGAGACGGATTTCGGGAAATCAAGAGACTGACTTGTCCTGGGCTGTCACTTTGCTCGCGTTGCCGCCCATGGTGAGAAGCGCGACTGCAAGTTCCACCGTTGAATGGCTTATCGAGAGGTTGTCGTGCAGAGATTCCGGGAGAATGCCTGCTTGTGCTTGTGAGTCCGGCTCGGCGATTGTCACGAGGGAGACCCGAGACCATCGTCATCGGGCGGGTGGTCCACAGCTTTATCGATAAGAGATGGCCCCTCTAGGTGTAAAGAAAAAGTAGCACACAGTTCATCATAGGAGCACGTATCAATGCCTTCATGCCTGAACGAACATTGTAAGCTTCTGGTTCAAAATGCGAGGATAAGTCTATACTAATTACAATCATAAAATAAATATAAAGTACATAGGCAGAAGTTTCCCAAATATCAGATGAGCTTTTCCTAAATAATATGGTGGGCCTTTCGCCGGTCCATTATTTTCGTCACCCAACACCCTTTTCAACTTTTTTTTGCGACCGTTGTCGGCACCGCTGGCCACAAACCTTCAACACCCATTTCTCCCGTCGCAACAGCGATTCCTCCGGTCACCGGTCACCATGACGCTGGGCGCCAAGCGGACCCGGGTTAATCTGCGGCAGGGCCTCGACCGCGACGTATACCAGATCCTGAAGAAGCTCGAAGACGCCAACGACGGCAAGCCCTTCAAAAGCATTCCGGCCGTTTACGATGCCATCAAGAGGTCCAATTCGAGCCTTAGCCGACAGAAGAAGCGCCCCCTCGAAGATTCCATCGATCGCGTGCTGCAGTTCCGTAAGGAGGAATTAGGCGATTCGAGCGACTCGGAGGCCGCCCTCGAGGAGCCGCCGAAGCCCGAGGACGACCGTTTCCTGCTAAACCGGCAGCTGACGCAGCATTGGCAGCAAAATTCCGCATCTCGGAACTCGCCGAATCGGGCTTCGAGCGAGGGCCCGCGCACGATTAAGAAGCGCAGGGTGCAGGAGGACGGCGAAGACCGCGTAGGGAACGATGCGACAACACCAAAGGGCGCGCTGATGGATCCGGATGCCGCCCCCGCAGAGAAGTCGGAGAAAGAAAAGAACCCGTTGAAGAAGACGCAAAAGTCAAGCCGCTACAAAGTCGAACACCCCTCAGACCCTCTGCAAATTGGAGGTGTGAGCGATATCTACGCAGACCTATTGCAACAAACGCACTACCTCCTCAAATGGCCGGAGCTGTATGCAGCCAAGGGCTGGCGCAGGGTTCCAGGCATTCTCCTGTCAGGTCCGCCAGGGATCGGCAAGAAGTCGCTGGTTAGGTCTGTTGCGGCAAGGCTCGAGGTCCCAATTGTGTCTCTCACGGGGTGTCTGGAGGATCCTGAGCGCATGGAGAGGAGTTTGAATGATGCGGTCGAAGAAGCCATGAGGCTAGCCCCATGCATCATCTTCATCGAGCAACTCGACTGGTACATGTCGAAGCCAGGAGGAAGCGAATTCAGCGACAGCCACCGCCGTATCGTGACCCAGTTCATGCGGCAAATGCGACGGATCGAGATGGATCAAGATAAAGACAGGCACATCCTTGCCATGGCTACGACTTCGAGGATCACGGATGTCAACCCTGCAGTCCTGAAGACTGGGCTTTTTGAGCGGACGATTCAGATGAGGATACCCGATCTCGAGGCGAGGCAGGATATTCTCAAACTCGTCACAGCAGGCATGGATCTAGCAGAGAATGTCGACTTTAGGGAACTAGCCAAGATCACGCACGGCTTCGTCGGCGCCGACATTGTCAACGTCATGACCCTGGCCCAGCAAGTCGCCGCGGAGCGCATCATGTACCAGGAAGAATATCGGAAACACCAGCTCGATCTTCAGAAGCCCCCGTCAACCCCATTTGCTGATCTCATGGAACTCGCCGACGAGCCACCACCTTCGCCCTTCCCAGAACCGCCTGAAGACCCCGTCACCCAGGAAGACTTCAAGGCAGCCATCAAGGACTTTATCCCTTCGCTCCGCAAGGAAGGCTTCACGGTCATCCCCAACGTCACATGGGCCCAGGTCGGCGCCCTCCAAGGCGTTCGGGACCAACTCGAAATGTCCATCATCGGGCCCATCAAAGACCCCAACCTCTACCGTGGCGTCGGTCTTAGTCGCCCGGCCGGCTGTCTCCTCTGGGGCCCTCCCGGCTGCGGCAAGACCCTCGTCGCGCAGGCCGTCGCCAACGAGGCCCAGGCTAGCTTTATCCTCATCAACGGGCCCGAGTTGCTCAACAAGTACGTCGGCGAATCGGAGCGCGCTGTGCGTGAGCTCTTCAACCGCGCGCGTTCGTCCACGCCTTGCATCCTCTTCTTTGACGAAATGGACTCTCTTGTGCCTAAGCGTGATAACGCTTCCACCGAGGCTGGCGCTCGTGTCGTCAACGCTTTGCTCACGGAGCTTGACGGCGCACAGGATCGTGCGGGTGTGTTTGTCATCGGCACAACCAACCGTCCGGATATGATTGATCCGGCGATGCTTCGCCCAGGCCGCCTCAGCGAGCGGCTCTTTGTCGACCTTCCCACGCCGGATGAGCGTGTCGACATCCTACACGCCATCTATCGCACCAATCACCAGTCCGTAACGCCAGCTGAGCTCGAGCGTCTCGAGCCTGTAGCGCGCGACACGCGGTGCGGTGACTTCAGCGGCGCAGATCTGGGAGGACTTCACGTCAAGGCTGCGCAGAGCTCACTGAAGCGATGGCAGAAGGGCGAGAAGAGTGAGCTGGAAATCGACGAGGTGGACTGGGAGCGAGCGCTGGCGACAACGCACCGAAGTGTGCTGAATCCCGAGTCATACCGGAGGCTGGATGCAAAGCTTGGAAAGGCTACCTAGTAAATACCGTGTCAAATTAGACGACGTCTAGATTTTATGAAAAAGCTCTATACATCTTCAAGCTGCTTGTTTCTATTACCGCTGTGTCGTTGCGTCTTGATATGCATGCATTGCATCATTTCACTTCACACTTCTGACCTGCTTTTACCTTGAATCAAGCTTTTTATTGAAAATGTAACCATGCATGTGCCTCAAAACTCTTGGGTTCAATTGGAAAGGTGTTCATTTTGAACAGTGGGCATGAAGATGTTGCCGCATATCGTGATGCAGTACACCTAAGAAGTGTACTAGATTTAGTTCATGTGCGTAAATGGCCATTTCGTTCGCTCTACTAGGTCGCTTGACCTACTCCATAGATATTGATTATGGGGCCAGAAATATATATAAACATATCTTCAGAGTTGTCGGATTCGGTATCGACCTGTCCGAGTATATGTGAGTGTCAATAAAGATTAGTATAGCTTTATTATAAACTCCTCACAAAGATTATCTATGTCAGCCATAGAGATTAGCATACCTTCCTCACATGCAGTGTGTTTGCTTAATGATTGCATCTTCCATTAACACCAACCAATAGATATCACAAGGTTCCCAAATGCAATCTACCCACCTCCTCATCCCAGCCACCTCGTGGCTAGATCTCCAACTCTGAACCTTGCATCTTAGTCAGGGGCACAAATCTCCAAATTTCCCAACGACACCCGCCGATCGCCGCAGGCCCGCATTCGCTGCACCGGAGCAACGGAAATAGCTCGGCAAGCCAAAGCAAAATAGAAAAAAAGTGCACGGAAGGCCGGGAATTCATCATATTACAGGCGCAAAACCGCGCAAAGGCGAAAAGGCCCTCACTATGGGTCGCCGGCTATCCGGGGCCCATGGAGACAATTGTCATCATAATTGATACGGTCAAGATTGGTTAGCCATGAGATCAAGATTGAAAGCATCCGTTAGCTTTGGCAGCAAGGACCAAGACCAAAAGTTTATGATGGACAAGAGGGTACTGGCAACGTTCACGAATTGCACAACACTGACAACGCGTTGAGCTGAGGTGAGAATTAAAACGTCAAAATCTTTTTTTCCGCCGCAAAAAGGCTGTGGATATGAGAGGCGGACCTTTTATCCTGTTCCGCCCCAACCAACGCCTGGCCTCTTCTTGTGTATCGGACGAAGAACGCAGAAAGAGGAGATGGGAATAGGTACAAGCACATGTCTTCTAGGTGCTGTATGGTCTATAATACAATCGCCCCCTGGCGGTCCCGTCTATCAAAAAGTCGTAACATTACACGCGAGTCTTGGTCGCTTAAGCAGTCGAGTCCTTGAGGAAGCTGTTGAGAGAAGAGTTAGTACATGGTTTTACGAAGTGGTAAAAAGAGTCAACGCATCACCAGCGCCCAACTTCCTCTCCTCACACGCGACCCCCTGAGTAACGGAGCACAAGCGCAGAGGCTGAGGTAGAGGTCGCCAAGCACGCAGGCTGCAGCTCAGCAGTGGCAGAGAAACTTACGCAATGAGGTCATTTCGGTCCTTGGGCTTCTTCAGACCACCGAAGGCCATCTTGGTACCGGGGATGTACTTCTTGGGGTTCTCGAGGTAGTCGAAGAGAGTCTGGTCGTTCCACTCAATGCCCTTCTGCTTGTTGGCATCGGTGTAGGCGTAGCCCTCGACGGAACCAGTCTTGCGGCCGAAGAGGCCGTGCAGGGCAGGGCCGATCTTGTTGCCGCCGTTCTTCTCAACGGTGTGGCACTGAGCACATCGGGTCTTGAAAAGGTTGGCACCCTTCTTGACGTCGCCGCCTGTAGAGTCGAGTTAGTAAACGAGGTTGCAGGTTCGGAGCGGCACCGGGGGCGAGCGCAGCTGAGGCAGAGAGGCAGGCCAGCCCTAGGACAGCTAATCTGAAGGTAAACAGGGCGAGAAGGAGATCGCGGTGCTGTTCGGAGATTTCGCACAGGCTGTTGGGGAGCCATCGTCCAAGAATCTTGGTCAGGAGAGAGCCTGTTCTGGGTAAATGACGCAGGCGACAGGACCAGCTCGCGTGCCGCTGAGAACGGCCGCTGTAGCATCCAGCCCCCGTAATCACAAGACCCAAACTCCCGCGACAGGCAAAATAAAGCCGTGGCATCCTCAGCGCAAAGCATCTGCTTGGTGTTCCTCAATTGGCCTCCCAGCGACAAAGGCGCTGCTCTCTGGACGCCTCGCAGCGTCGATCCGGCGCAAACAAGGGGTTGCTGCAGACTTACCGCCAGCCATTGTGAATGTAGGTATGAATTAACGGGTTAAGATGTGGTGGTGAAGACGAAGAGAGGCGTTAGCCAAGGACGTAGAAGGGTTCGTTTGAAGGTTGAGAGTCTGGTTGGTAATGGAGAGAGGGAGAGAGGAAGAAGAGAAGAAAGAGGAAGGGAAATCCGGGAAAAATTAAAGCAGCAAAACTTTATGACAGCATGACACGACGCTCCAGGCCGGCCGCCTTGGCCCTTGACCCTTGTCCCTTGCTGGCCGCCCCGGCGGAAGCGCTCATTTTCGCCAACGGGTGCTCGGCAGCCACCTGTGGCTGGGGCAGTCTCAGCCAATAGGACACAAAGAATTACGCAGACTGTGAAGCTTGGCCATTGTGGTTCCGGGTGAAGTCGGATCGTGGCGGGTCCGCCTCGGCGGTGGAGGATTTTCCGAGATGCCGCCGGCGGGTGACTGATGTAAGAGAAAAATTGATACCTCCAGATGCTCGCTCTTGACTCCATCCTGCTTTTTGAAGCCAGGCCAAGAGTGGCTTAGTCGTTACAGTACGGAGAAAGAGCGGAGTGGGATCGCCGCTCCGGACCGAGTCAAGCAATTCCATTGTCATGATCTTTCCCAGCGGCTCCGGAAAAAAGATTCTTCTAGCTGCGACTTGAGGGCATCACGACCACCGCCATCACAACAACCACCTCGGTCTTCAACGTCCGTTGATACCGATACGCGCGGAGGAAGAGAGCTTCACTGGTCCCAACTTCTGCATTATCTCCAACAATGGCCTCCCGCGCCATCATCCCGCGCTTCCTCCTCCCCCTCCAGGGTCCCCTCTGGCGCGGTATCAGCATCCCGCTCTCCCATAACAGCATCCGCATTCGCTTCGCCTCGTCGTCATCCTCTCCGGACAAGCCCATTGTTCTCGAGAAGCCCGCACGCTTCAACCCGCCCTCCCACGGCTCCCGCATCAAGAAGAATCATGTACCTCGGCACTATGGCCCCGAGCTCACCGCTACCGACATCGCCGCCCAAAACACGAGGCAATACCCTGGCATGATGGCTCCCGAGGGTACTTGGGCGCACTGGTTTTGGACTAGCCGGCTCTTGCATACCTTTATCACGATGGTACACTTTTTCCTCTCAGCTCCATTCCACTCAATTGCCTGTAGGGCAAAGACGATCTAAAGACCGCAAATCACATCATGTATCAAACAGCTGAACTAATCTCAACGTAGGGCACCCTCCTCTCCCTCGGCATTTTCACCTTCTTCATGAACTACGCCTACAATTCCCCCTACAAGGACCTCGTCCCCCCGATCTCCGAACTCTGGACCAGCCCCATCCACTTCTTTGTCGCCTGGAAGAACGTCGTTATCCTACACGAGAAGGACAAGGCCGAGAAGGCCATTGAGCACCGCACCCGCCACCTTGACGATGTCGCCAAGCGCCGCTACTTTATGAAGATGCACGGCATTGAGACGAAGGATCCCGTGTCTGTCATGTTCGGCAAGGGCGAGGGGAAGTCTGAGGAGGAGCTTGAGGCTGCGGCCATGGGACGGGAGCCTCCGCAGAAAGAGGAAGAGAAGAAGCCTGAGGAGGCCAAGAAGAAGTGGTTTGGTATCTTCTAACATGTGTACAAAAAAACTCCCCAAATCTGCATGTACCATAAATGTAGCATAATGAGCCTCATGCCCTAGAGTCGCAGATTGTAAGATTACATTGAGCCTTGCCGGGCTTTGTACTTCTCTGAAACATCCGTAGTCAAATCATATCAAATCCATTCATGTTAACTCAACACCCTCCAAGCCGTCCAACACCTCATCCGCAACACCGCCCTTCTCTAACACAGCCTGTATTATGGCGTCCATGACACCAAACTTGGTTCCACCCAACGGCGCCTTCCATACTCCCTCCGTCGCCTGCGTATCCCCTTTTGGCTTCGTCGGCGCTGCAATTGTGGTATGAGGCACCCCCGGCGGTGTCAGCCTTGATGGGGGATCAATAGTCCGGATAGACAGCAGTTTTAGCTCTCGGGTCTTAGAGTCAACATCCATATCACCCTCTGTTTTGGCCCGGCGCACCTCAGCCACAGACACGGCAAGCGCTGTCTCCGCGACAGCAAGCTCTTCCTTGGCCGGGTCGAAGATGGTGTTATCACCAATCGCGATAACGAGCAGTGTAATGGGAGGTCGCGAACCCACTGCGTCAGCGCCTTCACGCGGGTACAGGAATGTCGAGGCTTCCCAATCGTCGTCAAACATGGGGTCTTCGTCGCCCTCGGACTTGAGTCGGGGGAGGCGCGTTGCCAGGAGGGCAAGGTGGGTTGTGAGGGAGAGGAGGGGAAGAGGGTAGGACAGCGGAGGTGATATTAGCAGGACCTGTGTCGGCAGCCGGTATTAGTATGTCACAAGTTGGCAAACAGTGACGCTCGGGGGTAGTATAAGAAGCACATACGTCGAGATATAGCCGCCAGTGAAACCGCCTGTTGATCCTCAGCTTCTTCGCAAACTCCTTATCCGCCAACAGCGCCTCCCTCAACATCTCGGCCAGAAACACCGTCGATGCCTCGTCATCCCTCTGTCCCGGGATCTCCACCGCCAGCTCGAGCCAATCGCCCCTCGTGCGATCCTCTTCGTCCTGCCGCTCATCTCCATCGCCGCCCGCCGTCTTCTCTATCTCCACCTTGACGCCGACGATAGCCTCGGTGCCGTCTGCAAAGTGCACGCGCGCGCTGCCGTTTGTGCCGGGGAGAATGCCCGTCTCAGCCGTCAGAGGCCGGAACTGTGTCGGGGTGCGGCCATCGGGTCGGATGGGCGGTCGGAGCGAGAGGGAGCGGTGGAGGTAGGCGAGCTCGGCGGGCGAGAAGAGGTTCTGCTGGGACGCCATTGTGATGATGCGTGCGCCCAGTAAACGAGGTGCGCGGAAGGCTCTCTTACAAACTCATCCAAAGCACTAATACTCGCTTAGGTTAAGTGCAGCTGTGAAATCGCGGTGTCGCCGGCTTAATGGCGGCGGGTAGAAGGATTTTCGATGTTTGGAAAAGGTTGGTTGTTCACCGAGGTGAGCGATAAGATACAAAAAAGTTGGAGACTGCGGGGTGCCTTGAGCTCGGGAACGCAGCTCATTTTCTCACAAGGACAGCATATTATGATTGTGTGCAGGAAACATGCAATACATTATGCATCTGAGGCTCAGACACGCACTCCGTTATAGAAATATCCTGTTTGGTTCGACTGACCAGACTATCATACTGATCAACTGATAACGGCCGTACTCCTACATGAAAGAGATCACCAGAGACTACACATACGAGCCTTTCAGACACAAATCTAGATCTGGACCTCGATTGGTTCTGAAGACATCTAGATAGTTCAAACTATCTTCCGCGCGGGACAAAATCTAAGCAAATCCGATCCATCAGATCCGGTCCAATGGCAGCAACCAGCTCTGCAACTCCAGCCTTCAGCCCCGGGTATTCCTCCACGCCTCGTTCATCCCAGCTAACGAGGTCCGACGTTTCATACAATGGCCCGCCAGGGCTAATCCTTAATGCAATATGATCCATATCCAAGGCGGCCACTGAAGACATAGACGGAATGCCTGGCATTTTGGAGCTGAAGAGCCAGTCAGCATTATCTTCCTTCTCCTCCTCCTCGGATTCCAACGGGTCCGATTCTACGCCGCCAGGCTTCTCGTTCATTTTCACATCCTCATCAGCACTCAGAGAGGCATGACCATCGCCACCATAAGCCCGCAGCTTCTCCAGAGACAAGCTAACAAACGGCTTCTTGTCGAGGAGAGCTAACATCTCTCGATCCAGTGGATCCCAGGTTAGCGAGTTTGGATCAAGAACAAACTGCGGCGAGTAGTCAATCTTGTACCGCATCTTGGGGCAGTTGTGGATGTAAAACCCCGGGTACCACCAGTCATAGCCCTCTTCTATGGCCAGAGCAATCTCATACAGCGCACCAAGCTTACCCGGCGAGTGCTTGTGGATGCTTTCGTGGTAGAGAAAGTAGACTGAGCTTACGCAGTCAGGCAGGAGGTCAAGTACCCCAATAGCGACTAGCTTGTCATCGAGCCTGTAGCAGTGATGATAGGAGCCCAGGCGACGCTTTTGCCCGTTCGGGGAGACAATGGCCTCTCGTTTCAGGGGCGAGTTGCAGAGAAAGCGCTTGAACCCACCCTTGGTAATATCACTCGGGGTTTCTTTGTGTACAACTCGCTGGTAGTTCTCGTAGACCGAAAACTTCTCTTCTGTGAAATCGTCATGCTCCAAAGTCACGACAAACTTATGCGCAGCCTCCGGAGGTTTCAGCAGCTGACCATCCTCAGCCTCATGAATCCGTTCGACCAGGTCAAAGTGATTGTCTCGCTTCTTTGCTTGGTCACGCGACTTCGGGTGGAGGCGAGCAGCCTCTTTTGCGCAAGTGTCGCCAATGACGTATTTGTTGAAGCGATTTATGGTCTGTCTCTGGTCTCGAGACGGCTTGAATTGACTCGAGTCGAGACGAATGGTGTAGTGAGGGCAACATGACCGACGCTGATCAGGTCGGTACATGAGCAGGCCAGAACGCCTCCAGCACCTATCAAGCAGAATCTGATAGAACTCCGGACTCAGTGATGATACAGAGGCGTAGTAGGAGTAGCCTGCCATCCCACGTACTAGTTAGCCTTGCCTTTCACGCTCGGGTCCGGTGTGGGAGCAGCAGAACAAACAACAGACGGGAATAGTGACTCGGCACGTGTAAAGCACATCGCCCATGATACGGCTATCCGGGAAACCAGGATCTCGTGCCGTAAGTGGAGCGGTTGAAGGGTTTGGAGAAGAAGATGATGGGGAAGTGCAGGGTCTGAATTCACGTTTTGACTGACTCTGGCCAGGACTTTCACAGTAACCGCATCTCGATGATTTGGAGTAGCCTAGCCGTCGGTCAGCATTCGGTCAAGAGAAAGGTGCGGATGACAATTGTGTGGGGGTAAGAGGTAGATCACAGAGTCCTTCGTGAGGCGTCAAACCCTTGAACGCCAGAGCGTGGGGGTGAAAAGGGCATGACTTGAATATGGAAGAGTGGATGGACACGAGGAAAAGGGCAAGACTTCAAAGAGAACCAATATAGCAACTTTGTAGATATGAAGTGAACGTTCTCAAGATATCAGGGGAGTATGAGACTCTTGGTTCTCGAATATCTCCTGCGAAGGCTCGACATATGGGTATACACCAATATCCAACTCTGCCCTCCTGAAGCCTTGCTCATGGCAATCAAAGGTTTCAAGGCATGGTGTTGGGTAATGGCATGTTGCGGAACGACTGTTTAGGCACAAGCTCAAGACATAACATGCGCATATATGCAGGTGATGCAATCAATAGCTGGAGACTGCTGCCAGCAATGATCTTGTCACACGTTCAAAAGCAAAGTGATGACTCTTTCCAAACACGGATGCTGGGATTGGCAGGGAAACAAGCAAGTAGATCCATGACTACATGGAAGGGAGCGCAGTACGTATAGCCAAAGTGTATGGATGGACTGAAAAATGTGGGCGGGTGTGTCCGCGGGGTAGCCATTGACGTTGACGGTGACATTCAACGTTGGCCCGCGAGCATTGGCATCGTGGAACTGGACTGTGGGATGTGGGATTCTGGCCGGCTGCCAAAGACCAAGGTCGAAGCCGTCGCCAGCCTAAATTGGATATGGAAATTGAAGTGGATGTGCTGTAAGTGTGCGAGCGACTTGGCCCGGACGGGAAGACGGGGGCGCCACGGGGAACGGCCGTGGCGGAGCTCAAGCGCAGGCGCCGGCAACCAACGACAGGCCGGCATTAGACCACGAGCACAAACGGTTGGAGCAGAACAAGGGAATAAGCACTCACCAATTGGCGAAATATATTCGTACCGCAACGACGCATCTTCAGGGATGCGCATGCCACTGGGTTCCATCGTGGGCCTTGAAGCAGCACAACTGGGGCCGCGCAGCTGAAAACGCTCCAGGCAGAGGTGCTCTGGCGATGGATTGCCGGAGACGGAAGGACAACGGCGGCGGACGGCGAGGGGCGCCGGGCCTATCTCTCACGGACCACGACGAGTTGAAAACGTGGAGGTCACCCACGAGGCACAAGCGAGGCTACCAGGACGGGCAAGTCAATGCGTGTGGTACTGCGTGCGTCCGGCGGGATGGGCGCGGGTGGAGGGGGGGATTCCCGAGACCTGGATAGAGGATGGAGGGGGCGTGTGAGTTGTTGAGCTTCGCAAGTGACGAGAGATACGATCGCGTGCCCGCTGATTCCCCTCTCGAAACAAGGGGAGAATGGTTGCGTGAGCGTGGGATGTTGTGTCTGGCGGTTGGTGAGTGAAAGTTAACCGAACTGGTTTTGGCTGCACACAAATGATGACGACGGAAAGTTGGCGGCTGATGATGTCCAAGGACGGTGCTGATGGGTGGTGATCGTGTGCGCGCGCGTGTGACAGAGTTGACGAGAGTTGAGCGGCTTCGATCTGGGCGACTAGGGGAACAGCCGAACAGGGGTTAAATAACCCAAAGGCATACAAGCGCGTGCGGTTGAACGAGCCGTGATTGAGCGAGAGCTCTGAGGCGAGCAAACTGCGCGGATCGACCCAGGATCCAGGATTAGGACTGCGAGGAGGGTGCTTTCCGGCTGGCAAGAGCTGCAGAACGACGAGAAGACAGAAATATGACCGAGAGGAAAAGTGGAAGATGAGAAGTGGGTGCTGGTGGGTTTTGGGGGAGTTTCAATAGAAGAGAATGGAGAAGGATGGAGATTGGAGATTGGAGCTGGAGACGGACGCACGACGTTGATGAGATCAACGACGCTCAGCGAGCAAGGCAAATGCGACTAGAACTACGATTGCGGTAACTGCGGGGTGACACTGATCTCACCAGGCTGGCCAGCGTCGTTGTATGGGTACATCCTGTCACTATTAACAAAGGCGGGTTTTCTATAGTGACTATATTTCAAGCTCAATATTGAGCTCAGATAAACATTCATTATTATAGTAGCACAAATGATCGCCTTTACTCAACAACTTCAAGAGTGCAGAGTATCCCTCCTGTCATGAGTTCTTGTCATGAAGGCGCATGTACAAGTGTCATGTCCTTGCCGGGTCTACCCCAATAGTGAGCTCAACGGATCCGACCGCTTGCAGGGGGTTGACAGATTGGTTTTTGGCTGCCTTTGTTTCTTTCTTTCTCCCGGGACAAAAAATGAGGGCTGCATGCTCCGGTGCTTATCCAGTAGGAAGACACCCGACTCTCCAGCGTATACATGTATACGCAACTCCGCGCAAGGCTGAGGCTGTGTCACCAACCTGTCGATTCTATCCCATGTCGTCCTGGTAAAGGTACCTATCCATGGCCGGGAAAACGAGATGAGATTGGGGAACGCGCAGGAAACACGATCGCCCTGGCTGATGGTGGCCAATCCCTCAACGTCCACGACTAGCTATTCTTCTATTCCTTGCATGCTGCAGCTAACTTGGATGCGACGAATGAGATGAAAGGCAAAGAACACAAGCCTAGTCTCAAACAAGTCCAGGCCACGACAACGGATTAAGCACTACGTACAATACGGAATGCTTGTCTTGCCTCCTGGGGAGGCTCCGTCACTCTGCAGATTTTGGATACTTGTGGCTTTGCCGGAAACAGAGTCACGGAACCGAGTCACTTCATCATCCCACTCGCGGGCTTTTCCTCGGCCATTGCTATCCGGTAGTGGACGTTGAAGAGCCCTGCGGAACCAAACACGCTACGAAATGGCCGGCATGAGTGATTAGAACTGGAAAGGCGGTCTTGGTCTCGGTTGATCACTCCAGTGAGGCTGTTATTGTTGAGGGAACGGAAGATGGCCGGTATTCGGCCTTGGAATAGACCTGGACATGGACGCACCCCCAATAATTAGCGATTAGACGATGTGATGTCTGAACGAAAACACAACATGATATCCATTGGATGCTTTCAACAAGCCGTCACCGAACTTGAAAACAACCCCGGAATCCAATTAGATCGTTTCCTTTCAAGTGACAAAGGGTCAATACGGGAATATGAGTGCATCAGCCACGGGCCAAAAGACAAGGCAGAGGCACAAGATGGCTCGCGTCCTCGCTTTCATGATGCTCCATTCAATGCTTGTAATGCAGCGCAGTGCAAGCGCCCTCTGCCCCTCCCCCTCACCTCCAGGCTCCTCTTGGTCCTACGTGCATCGTACGTCAGGGTAAGGTGGTACAGCGCAGAAACTGGCCGTGGACGACGATGAACCTATCATTAGCAACATGTGAATCGAGAAGAGGCCAAGCTTGGAGTCGCCGCAAGTGAAACGCCGCAGCCCCCATCCCCGACGTGGTTGATGCCAATTCCATGGGTACCCCACGCTGCGGATGAGCCTGCGTCCGCGTGCTGATATACCGACTCGAGACGTGGTTGCAAAGGACCCAGATCCAATGTCTTTGATGCTCCAAGGGCCTGGCTGTTGGCCGACTGGGCTTGGTAGGCTGCAGGCCCTTGCAAAGATGATGCATGTCTGCTTCCCTTTTGGGGGTATATTATGTTTTGGTAATTGTTGCTATTATTTCTTCATCCTCTTGGATGCCAATATCTTGCAATTTTCTTTGGCTCCAACAGTTTCACGGACCCCGCGATCATGGTACAATTTCATGGATGCCTCTCGGCTTATTCAGATCCAAAAAGTCATAAGAGTTCATTTGTTGGCCACGCTCAATGCCTCATTACGCTGACATCCACGTTCACATCCCGCTGCACATGCCACATTTTTACTCCGACGCAGCCTGAGGAGCTTCTTTCATCCTAGCGGCACCACATAACGCACGCTCCGTCATGGTAATGGTACAACTCTCCAATCCTTTCTCCATCCCAAGCCCCATGCCGCGGGTTCTGGGCGGGCCCAGCAATAAATTGTGTGCTGAAGAGCCTAGGCCACGCTGGCTTGGCTTGACTGACTCGGAAGTAGGGGGTTTCTGCTCCCTCTGTCTCCTGTACAGTTGAGCTTGATCTTGTGCCAGCGGCCTTTCTTGCCGCAATAAAGGCGAAGACCTACATGCGCCCTACCTTATCCAACCATCTTGCACCTTCATGTCCTTTATTGGTCTCTTTCAGGTGCTTTTGGGGAGGTCTCTGATAGGAAGAAAAGGGGGCGTGGCCTCACCATACAAATATCCACATATGGCACTCTCCCCATCCTATCACCCATGCGCATCCCATGCTTGTCTGTCAATCCTCCACGCCTGTTGTCTTACTGAGACGGTATAGTAGCACTGTGGTGCATTCCGGGTTGGTCTGTCTTGTCTTGCAGTTGCTCTCGTGGGCCGTAACAAAGATGAAGCTCTTTACGGGACATGTGTTGGCTAGGCCAGAGCATGAAAGCTACCTTACCTTAGATTAGCTCGAGTATAAAATCAACTGGCTCTGTCACTACAGTACCGTGGGCTCCGTTCTCATCTGATGGTTGGATGGCACGAGACATGCAACGGTTGTCCGGATTATATAGCAGCTTGACCTTGTCTTTACTCCCTTCGTTCTTAAACATCAGCCTCCCGCCATTGGCACTTCCCATTTGTCCTCCTACTTGTCCACCTCCTTGGCTTCCACCTCCAGCATCCCTTTGGTGATCCGATTGCTTTTAAGCTACGTGTAGTACAAGCTCTCGACCACACTGCAACAAGGTTTCGGTCACTACCCGGGTTTCCATATTGTTGGTGAAGGCGCTTACCCTGCACTTCCCGACTCCAATTCATCAACAAAGCTTCTAATTTCACCGGCATCACGGCGACTGAACGACTACTTATCCTAAGGTTCACTTTCCCTTTGGCCACCTCCTCCGGAGAATTTACAGGTGGACACCAACTTGCCGATACCTATCTCCGAGTGAGTACCTGCCGCCACAACTTTTCCACCTGCCTGGCACCTTTATTTCGGCTTAGGATCCAATATCACTCGATCCAAATCTCGTCTCTTTTCTCCGCCATCATTCATCACCCCCGCCAGCTATCAGTCAGCCAATATAACCACCAGAAAAAGCGACCTCTCGTATAGAACTACCCATTTCTCATCAAAGTTTGCCTTGCCTCAAATCGGTTACCCAGCGAAAGCCATCGGTTCCACACCTGGTCCCAGCTCAGCGACTCACTGCCACGGGGTGCCACCTCGCCCTCCGTATGTACTAAGCTACGAAAGCAACAGTGCAAGCTACAAGCACCACCCGCCCACTGGAAGAAGCACCCGACTGCACTACGCATACTCCGTCGTAGGCAGACGAGGGCCCAACTTTTTTCTTCGACCTCCTTACTTGCTGGTGCTAGCCTCTCTTGAAGGGTTGTTCGCCGAGCGCCCAGTGCTTCCGGTACACCCCCCCAGGCCCCATCCCCCTCTCTGCAGTTCTACACTCTGCCAGAAGACAGCGAGATCCGCCGAGTCGTCCGCTCCCCCCTCGAGCTAAACTTGGGACGTTTTTGCGCGTGTGTGCGCCCACACCTCCATCATCTCGCAGTATATCATATCGCCAGCCCAGCTCTTTGGAGCGTCTGGGCTCTCCCCGACCAAAACCAAGCACCAGCACCTTCTGGCGCAGGCCCACGGCCACTTGTCTCTTTAACTCTTCCCCCTCAGCTCACCTTAACCTTACTCAACACTTCCTGCTTGACAATGATGCATCTCAAGGC